>JABBWB010000111.1:0-128358 GCA_016628085.1 Suillus occidentalis
TGTCTTGATGCCCGTCCATTACATATCACTTGTTTCGTTTAGGGGTTAGAGTTTATGATGGGGACATGACAGTGACTCCTAGGAGGCATAAATATTTGATGCACGTGTGTTGCGCAGTTTGATGGATGATGGCAGAGATCGCTTAGGGAAGCCAATTGATTGCAGAACCGAGCATCGTTCGCTAACAAGACCACACACAGCGAAGTATAAAGGACTCGCGATTGTGAGCAGGGAACGACAGTCCCTCAAGACCTTTAACACATCAACCCACCCATTACAATATGTACACTGTAAGCCTGGCTTCTTGCAGCGCACTCGCATTCTGTGTCTGATCTTGATATTCCAGGCCACTCAAGTCCCTGTTTCTGCCGCCTCGTGTGGCTCCAGCAGCTGCAGTTGCGGTGACTCGTGAGTCGCACTGTTTTTCAAATACTCTTGCGCACGGAGGCTTATTCAAAATGCACAGGTGCGCATGCAAGGCGGGAGAGTGCAAGTGCTGAACAATGCAGCGCTTGCCATGTATCAATGTTTGACCGGAGTCGAGTGTATGATTGTTGTACGAATGATCATCAAGTGGTGTAAAGTTTGAATTTTGTTTGGTGTGAAGTCGCTTGCAAGTTGAAGCAGCGAGGATCTTAATCAATACTGTTCAGATCTGATGACAGGGAAATGATTAGCGACTGACATTTGTCCTCCAATCGACTTCTGTGTTGCACTCTGACTCTACCGACCACCCCCGCACGCGCTAATGCCTAAGAGAAAGCATTCCTCGTTAGTATCACCGAGCAAGGTTATGTCATGTAGACACGAGGAATGTGACCTCATATGGTTGCCGCATGAAGATGCAAGGTAAGCGGCAGAGGCGGGGAACTCAAAGAAGCTGGTAGCACGCCTGTTACATGCTCAGAGAATATCAGGATATAAGGGCATATGGGTCATAATCGGGGAATCACACAGCAGTGCTAGTCAATGACGTTAACTTCTCTACGTCCATATCACTTCGTCGAGGAATAATCCGACACGGGAAGCTCACGGGGCGCCTACGAGTTGTCAGTACTAGGCATGCCAGTATCCGCAAGATATACATACGACGCAATTCCGGAGGTCCATCGAGGTTCAAAGTCGACATCTTTTCCGTTTTCGTCCGTCGCTTTCAAGAAATCGAAGACAGCTAGCATGGAGGCGATCGCGGACCATAGCGACGCATCTGCAAGGTAACGCCCCACGCATATGCGTCGGCCCCAACCCCAAATGGGAGTGACTTGGTCGTCATTCAGGTCACCAGAGGACGTGAAGAATCGTTCGGGTTTGAATTCGAATGGAGCGGGGTATTTGGTGGCGTCGTGTGTCATCGCCCTGTGAACGACAGTGATTGTAGAGGAAGAGTTAAGTATTGGAATTGTTCGTACCAGATATTTGTCAAGATAGATGTTCCTGAGGGAGACTATGTCAGGTAAAGAATTGTCGCATGAGCTCACTGCTCACCTTTCGGGATAAAGTATCCTTCATACACGTCGTCATTCACAGCAGCATGAGGTACACCTGAGGAAATGCTCGTCAAGGGACCGCGGATTGTACATTTGCAAGCACCTTACCGAGAGGTGCAATCGGATGAAACCTCATTGTTTCGCGTAGGACAGCTTCAACGTATGGCATAGAGACGCGATCACAAAAGTCAGGGAGTCTGTCAGTTCCTACGACACGATCAATTTCGACTTGAGCACGTTTCTGAACTTCTGGATTGAGGACCATCGCTTGTACGAAGACGAGTAGGGTCGAATGAGTCTATAGGGCACAATTATTCAAAGGTTGCTCCAAAGCAACGTTGCTTGCGAGCTCACGGTCTCGGAACCAGCTAACAGCACAGTCAGTCGAGGTTGCATGAAGAAGCTAAAGAAAACTCACCCCCAAATGCAGTCGCACTAGACTCTTTGATGGCCAATTCAAACGATGCGTCACCTTGGAATCGTGCGAGTCCTTCGGAGACCATGGAAGGGGCAGACAATCCAGAGGACTAAACGCCTGAGTAGAGCATCGCGCGCCACAGATGATATGTACTTACGATTCTGTCAAGGGCGTATTCAAATGGTGTCTCAATCATGTCCTTGAGGACACTCTTCAGTTCTAAAGCATGACGCTTGAATGATGCCCCAGGGAACCAGGCAGGGATTGAGGTCACTATGTTTGCATTCTAATTAGATGTTCTTGCATGGTGAACATCACCTACAAGCAGGATAGGAATCAATGATAGCTGCCTTGTCTGGAGTCTCGGCGTGAATAACACTATCCATTGCTCCCCGAATCATGGAAACAAGGGGATCATTGGGCTCAGTGTCGTAGTCATAAACAGCAGACATGACAATGGATGCCGAGTGTGTCTCCAGATGCAGTTGATATTTAGCGGGGTCGTGGAGAAGTCCAGCCAAGAGCTGGTGCGCCTTACGAAGTTGCATAGGTCTGTAGATAACAGCGGCTTCAGGCCGAAAGGCTTGATGGTATATTCGTCTAAGATATCATCGTGGTGCGTGAGCAATGCCAAGCAGTGTACAACCCGTGCTTACCTGTGCTTACGCCAAGTATCACCGTAACTTCGCATGACCGTCCTAAATGCAATACCAAACCTTAAAGAGCAGTATGAGCAGGCCTACAAGCACGAAATTGTATTACTTGCAGTTCCATTGTTGCAAAACGGGGTCTATCAGAATAATTGCTTGACCGCTTCTCAAGAAGCGCTCGCGCTATCTTCTCAGAGTTCAAGATGATGACATCCTGGTTGAGAATACGAGAGTATATAATGTCGCCTAGAGCTCTGTCAGATATGGTAGGCGTTGAACAAGAAAAAGAACAAAAGCAGACCATATGTATCACTCCATTTTTTGTATGTGATCCAAGGAAAGTCTGTGTTCATGCGATGCAAGTTGCCGATGATAGGCAGTGGCTTTGGACCTGGAGGTAAAGGGAGTTGTCCTCGTACCTCCTTCTTGGTAAATCTTGTTGTTACACCAATTATCGCAAGGAGGGCCACGACCAAAGCTCCGTGTGTGAGGTCCATTGACTCTAAAGTTCAAGGGAAACGTGAGATAAGGTCAAGCAAGATGACCAATCGATCTTTATCAGCTACAGGCGAGATATCTAAAGACGCCATTCATTTCTAGTTCTGGCGGCGCCCCTCTAAATGCGTCACGAGAATTGAAGCGCTGAGCTACCGGTGACACGAGGATGAGCTGCGCGTGAGTTCCCATAAATATCAGATGACCGTGACAGCTTGCTTCCGAGTCCTGCATGATCTGCGATGCGAACTTCCATATTAAGAATCTGCAAGCACGGCGACCGGTGAGAACCAACCCCAGAGTCTATGAGCCAAGCTGTTGATAGAGGTTTTGAATTTAGATAGTGCACGCTTCGGAGTAGTGCCATGAACGTGCGTGACTGAAAAGCCTTTTCGGGGGTTAGATAAGTCTTTGCTACGGTCTCGACAGGAATCCCGCGTTGTTCTGTGTCGATTCCAGTAGCGATCGACTCTTGGGAGGGCTGATCACCAGTCCTGACTCGGAAGGCCGCTTGCTCACCGAGACTATGGGGGTCACCAGACCCTTGGAGCCACCTTATGGCTTTATGTCTGTTATTCGCACCGTGACTCCAATCTGGGCGTGGCTGGGTCGGGTGTAGCTTGGGGTGGGATGTGAACAGGTGGTGAGTCACTGGTACGGCAGGGCAATCGTTCGGGACAAGTGAGGCGTAGGCGTGGTGGGTAGGTCAATTCCCTCTGCCAGTTTCCCCTCTAACACCTCATTGTCTTGATCCGTGGACGGGAAGAAGTTGCGGAACAGAGCCTCCGCTTGCCACTTTGAAAAGTTCTTGAACTCAACCCAAACATCCATACGGCCCGGAAGCGCACCGGTGAGAGGGCAGGGTCTAGATGTTCCAAATGATTAGTGGTGCTATAGGTGCATGTTAGGACGTTCTAAACCGAAGAAGACTATATAAGTTACAAGCGAACATCTAGGAGCGCTGGCGACAAATTACTCTTTATTTTCCTGAGGCACGTTCTTCCCAGGCCATATCTCAAATACAGCCTGATCCTCCAAAATGGGTACCTCCTCCGGCACATAATGCTGGGCCATAGCCAAAAGGCAAGATCGCGCCACCTTCCAGATACCTCTGTGTGATGACGACGGTGTGATGGTTTTTCGACCTGAGAATAAGAAGCTACTCTTTTTCTCTTGGCATCTAAGTGCATCCACTCTCAGCCAGTCATTGAGTTCTGTGCCCTTGCCGATGTACACGCCGTTTTCATAACAAATACAGACCCAGGTCAGGACCCATATGAATGACTCAGCGTCGTGCTGGTATGTGTGCTTGACCTGACCTTCGATGGCTTCCTCCGTAAGAAGGTCAAGAGCCATAAAAGGTACCGTTCCTGTGCACTCCTGGCCTAAGGGACCATCTTGAGTCGAAGATAAGTCGAAGTCATTGAGAACGCCAATCCATCGACCGCCTGAGGTCTTGTAAACCATGAGATTGCTAGGGCTGATGTCGCGGTGATGCACACCATTTTCCCAGAGCACATGATGACCTGGTACCGCATGCGTTAATGGACAATCAGGATATAGAAGAACACATACAGACAATGATTTGCCACCATGCACTGAGGAACTCATCCCCACTCAGTTTCGTGATCGGGAGAAGCTCTCTGAATACGATCGTGCAAAAGACGCGCCGACCTGTTTCAGCATCGTCAATTCCTAGCGCCCTCCTGATGTTCGCCACAGATGTGGCTTCAAACATGCGGGACCAAACCAACTCTGGGATGTGGTGCTTCACCTTCCCCTCCTCACCGTTCTTCGTTATCTCACACACCTTCTGGAGTATGTCAACCTCGCTCTTGCGCCGCTCTTCTGGCCAATAGAGCTTGGCGACGAGCTTGTCGGTAGGGTTATGAGGGTTATAATGAGGGAGCTGAGGTACCAGGGCCGATAGCGCCACACTCTCCACTATAAAGACGGCGGTTGTACGTCCGCGCATACTGAAGTGGGTGATGCGCTCGTCAAACGTCAAATTGAATTTGAGGTCGACCACTCCGATTTTTTTATCATCGACCCGAACCTCGCCCGAAGATACAAGCTCCTGAGGATGAAGTTTTGCTGGCTCCTTGCTGGCTTTTTGTTGCTGCGGCCACCGTCAGCTAGACTAACAGAAGAATGCCTCTTGTTTTCTCTGTTGTTGGGTCGCTCAGACTTATTCGAACATCCTGCTGCATCGCACATGTTAGTGTGGAAGCGTAAGATAGACATGCTGGAGAGCTTACCCGCATTCGAAGTCTGGCGCAAACTCCGCGTCACTAGACCTATTCTGCCGAGCTACCGTCATCACGGCTTCAAGAGATCCATCATCAGCTTCCTTGTGGCCTTGCTACACGATTCCCACAGCATTAATATTGATGTGCTCGCGCGCTGCGAACATATCGAAGCCATTAAAGTCTATGTCATGGCGTGACATGTTGGTAAGTACCGTTGATACAGATGAGCAGGAATCAGCACCTAGCATATGTCCCTCCAGGTTATTTGTATCCTCATGTGTCTCGATAGCAAACTAAACGAGTCTAGACGTAAAAGACTTCAAGCCTGCTACACGACGCTGCAACATCCGAAGAATCTTCCACTTCACTTTCCTCATCTGCAGTCCGGGTAAGCAAATAAATCCTATCCATATCGATCCATATGCTCTCCAAATCAAAAGGTCCGAACTTCTTGTTCAATACGACCTCGACGTAAGGCAAGGATGTTGTTATCGCCAAGGTCTCCCTGGACAGGCCAGTGGGGTCAACAATGTCTATCGTAGATGGCTCATTCACGACTCGTCCTAGACCCCGCCTATTCGTGACAGCTAGCGGGCTGAAGTCCATCACACGTAATCCAGGCGTACCGGCAGTGAATGCCAGCAAAACCCGACTCCCACTAACGTCAACTTCGCATCGGTAATCTTGGAAAATACGAGCATTCGAAGGGCCCCAGTGTTCCCATGGTATTGGCGTTGTTGCTGCCATTCCGTCAAGGTCGAAGAAAATCCTCGTTGAAATGATGTAGACTTGATGCCCAGTATGATGAATAATACCCGAGGTAGTGAGGCAGAGTAGTCGATGTTTAGGATCTGAGGTATTCATCGTTTGCATCTCTGGGCTATGTGCAATATCGCCCGTGGAAATGATGCACTCTACGTTGGGCGATGCGATCGGCATCCTGAAACACGCCAGTAATTGCGGCCTCTGGGAGATGTCCTCGAATGAATATATCTTCAAATCTTCGGCGGTGAATACTAGCAACCTGTTGTTTCCGAGGAAACAATAATCGATTGATCCGTGATGTGTGTCTTGTAATGTGCCGATGAGGACGCTCTAACTTGAGAATTGATTATCAAGTCTCTTGAATATTTCTCATCAAAGCTCACATTGGAGGTCGTTGAATGTTGCCAGTCCCAAATCTGCAGCTGCCACATCGGCTCAATCACGCCCCAAACTGTTACCAAGCGGGATAGAGCGATATACCTCCCGAAATCCTTAAGCTTCACACTCTTTGTATGAACAGTGTGAACCTCATATCCGGGCAGCCAAGACAGAAATAGTCTCTGTCCGGCAGCTTGGGGGTGGACACCACCACCGTAAAGGGCTCTTAGTTCGATATAGAGTGTCTGTTCAGGCGGCCAGGCAGCCATAGGACCACCAGAAATATAGTGTGCAATGACGATTAGGTTCTGCGCTGGGTCCATGAAAATATCAAGAAAATTTGTGTGGGGAGGAGTGAAACACAACTTCCTTGGAAACCAGTCGCGTTCGATTGTGTGTTGCGAGAGCTTAGGTGGTACTGGTATGATCATGGCCATATCTTCATACTGGTTCCACAAGTACAGATGTGCATTGATGACGAATTTGTATGCGTGGTACAGCTCATTGGGTATAGGAACTGTTGTCAAAGAGTGAGAGTCAGCCTTGAACCAGGCGTGAGATCTGTCCCTCAAGAGTTGTAAGCGCTCGGCGGCAGGAGCGCGATTGTCCGTGTTGCGAACAGGGAGCAACCCTTGGCCGCTGAGTTCGACGATGTACTGAAGCTCGGAGGAGGACATGTATGTCTGTCGAAGAGCCTTGCATACCTGCAAAATTGAGTCGGTAGGGAGGTCCATTTAGGACAAGACATCATTGATCGATAATGAATTGTAGCTCACGGATGTACAACGAAGGATATCTCTGCAAGAAAGGAAGGTCAGAATGTAACATTGGAGTTCTTCAGCGAGACACAGGAGCCCTGATTTGGGCTTCATGTCGTAGTCCACAAGGTGAGATAGTCGCGACCGAATACGAGTGGAATTTGAAGGTGTTGAAATCACCGCAGCTAGTAGTAAGGCAAGTCCGAGTCACGTGCGCATGTTGATGGAAAGTCAGACTCAGAGTTGAACTGCCATGTATCAACGTTCCAATGTTTCAACTACTACGTCAATTCAATTCAGTTATCTGAGATCGATACTACATTTGTGCCACAATGCTGTTGGCACTATATATTCACGAATCCCACTGTGTCTGCCATCCGAAAATCACTCAGCGTTCCTGAGCCCACCGCGGGGAGTCGCGTACTCTACATTCGCGTATTCCACAAGCTGTATCCCATCACGAAGCTTCACGGCAAGAAGCTTTTCGACGCGTGGCATCAATGTATACTATGTATGTTTTCATATCGCATTTACGAGGTTGTTCGTTGACGTGGCGTGCAGGCCACGTTATACTGTGGAAGGCAGGGGTATGCCATCGAGATGTCAGTCCTCCAAACATGATGTGGTACGAGATAGACGGGAAGCTAACAAGTGTCTTCATCGACTATGATCTATCCTCGTTGGCGGAGCCCGGTCCTCGAGGCAACGAGCGCACGCACACATTGCCATTCATGGCGCTCGATCTGCTCACCAAAAAGGGTCAACGAGGCGAAGTCAAACACCAATATCATCATGATCTGGAGTCTTTTGTGTGGTGCTTCGCCTGGATTTCTTTGCGTTACAAGAACGGAGCTCTCCGACCAGCAAGATCACGTCCCTTTGATGAATGGGCAAATTTAGCCGTTGAGAAATGTCTTGTGGAAAAGACCGCTTTCCAATTTTATCACGAAGCTCCCGCACGCTCACACATAGACCCACTCCTATGGAGTCTCATTGAAGATTGTTGCTATTTGCTTTACAAGGACAGCTTCCATCGACGTAATCCACAATACCTACTTTCAAATGAAACGGGAGAAAAAGAAAAGCCCACCGACACGGAGGAAACGGATTCAGAATCAGACATTGATAGTCTTCTACAGCGATTCAAGGATACCAAGAGTTGGGTTGCGCTCAGCAAACCTTCCCGCGAGCCTTCATTGTGATGTTCTTTATTTGTTACGCTAAACATGTCAGTTTTTTGTGATCCGAACCTCGCGTCAATTTCTCGCCTACTAGCAGTCTCTGGGAAAAAGAAGTGTCATGTCTGACTGCGGGGCTGATTTCCAACTTGAAGTATCACTCCGAGTCACTCTAGTATCGTTCGTGCGGCTTCAATTGATTATGAGGCTTGAAGCTTGACGTTGGAGTACGTGGGGTATCGTCTACAGATTCGTTAGCCCTTGTGTATCACTGATATCACCAGTCGATAATATATGTCGTTTCTCGCTTTATTCGACAACTGTTTAATCGGTTTATTTGACATGCTAAATCGGCAGCATGAAAGAACCTGTTGTGTGCATTCGGCCTTCCCGACTCGTCCGTCCATTCCATTCATCCCGTCCGCTCTGTTCCTTCGTCCCCCCAACAACCCATGATGCATGATCACGCTATCGTCTCCATTTCCACGTTTTCCCGTTGGCAACGGGGCTCGAGGGCGCATGATTCGTGAGATGCCCAAAGTTGGCTCAAATCCTGACAAAACATATCCGGGATTGTGGAGGAATTTTCATGCGTTCCGGATGGGCCGGACGATGGGACAGAGGATTATTTCTAATTTTCCGGTATATACCTATTCACACTAATTTTTTTCTCGCCAAGTTCGTATAAAGTAGCTTGAATCTGAAGAAAAAGTAGAGATTGACCTGAGTTTTGGACAGGAGTGAAATGAAAATTGACAGACATGCTGTGGCACTGGCATGTAGTACTTTATCCCCATTACCCCCGATATGGTTCCGGGCAAATGCCGTATGACTTACAGTCTGCTTTTCAGCCGGACTGCTTCCTTCGACCGGTACCACGACCACCACGTTCACTAACACACTCTAGATCAATGTCGTCCCCATCAAGGCCAGTCAATATTGGCAGCCCACGACAAGGCCATATCTTTCATTCGGGAACACCAACACCAATCGGCACACCCGATCTCCGTAGTTGGCGTGCGCAGTATACTGGAACACCTCCAGTTCCTAATGTTCCTGCGCGGTTTACACCAGAAAGTTTCACAAGTGGCTCGCCAGGTCACTTGCTTCCACAAAGCGAATTTATAGGTAGGGCCTATCGTTTACCTCCCACTGGAATCAGCCCACGGCCCTCAAGCGCCATTACACCCGGAACCGGTTTGGATTCCGGTACTCTTGACTTGGACACTCCCCCAGATGACCACAAGGCCAGGGTTATTAGGCGTCATCTTTTGATGCGAGAGGAGAGACAGAACCGCGGAGATGTGAACTCCATATCTGGCTCAGAGTTAGATGCTCGCGTCTCCAACGATGACACCCCATCTGTAGGTTCCTCTACTCCGCCTCCAGCACCTTTCAGAGAGGAAACGGAGGTGTTTCCTATACCCTATGAAGCCCCGGGTGCAGACATTACGTGAGTCCGCCCTAGTTCCGTAAAGGCAATGACGTTGCTCACAACTACACTCCAGCCATGACATTTACAAGTGGCACACCGATCAGCGCCGTCAGGCTGTACGACCTCGTGCCTCTTCTTTCTCGGGCTCTGTGGCACCATTAAATCCTGCCTTTGAGCACATACACGAGCCAGGAGGTTTCAGACGAAACTACGTTTTGATGCACGCGAATGAACATAGTGGAGAGGAGCGACGTGCAACCAACAACTTCATCGATTTCCTGTACATATATGGTCAATTCGTAAGTGTATATCCTCACGTAGTATGTCAATCCTCATCGTGACCAAACAGGCTGGAGAAGATCTCGAGGAAGAGGAGGAAGACAGGGCTGATGATGAAGAATCCACCATCCGTGCTGGTCCTTCTGAGCCTGATTCCCACATAGCAGTTGATGAAACTCAACCTTTGCTCAAGCCTCGCTCCACGTCGCGCGCCAGACGGAGAGCTGCTTCTGTCGGTCCTCATGGAGATGCAACAGTCACGCAAGCTGTTCTCATGGCAAGTCTCATCTTTTCTCTATCATGGGCATGGTTTTCTCAGCTTGACTTAAGCTTTTGAAAGCGTTCGTTGGTACTGGGGTCCTATTTCTTGGGAAAGCGTATGTGTTTTCATACGAGTATCTTCCTTTCATGCGCTGATAATAGTTCTTCAGCTTCGCCAATGGTGGCCTGTTATTCTCGATTATCATGATTTCTGTAGTTGCGCTTGTTTCCTTGTACTCGTTCCTACTCCTCGTCAGGACCAAGTTTGTCGTCTCTGGATCTTTCGGAGGTTAGCTCAATTTTGTTTGAATTGACTGTGTCTAACTTTGCGACGAAGATATCGGCGGTGCTCTATATGGTCCCTGGATGCGTTATTTGATATTGTTTTCGATTGTAGTTTCCCAGATTGGGTTCGTCTCTGCATACACGATCTTTGTCGCCGAGAATCTAAAGGTGGGAGTACCGCATTCTATCAATTTCTGTCACTGAAGTCCACTTTGTGCAGGCGTTCGTGCTTGCAATCACCAAATGCGAGACGGATTGGCCAGTGCAATATTTCATCCTTATGCAACTCGTAATTTTCCTCCCTCTGGCCCTTATCCGTAATCTCGCGAAGCTTAGCGCATCCGCCCTTATTGCGGATGCGTTTATCCTTGCCGGGCTTATTTATATATTTGGTAGTGAGATGTCGTTCATTGGCGAACGGGGTATTGCCCAAGTGCAAATGTTCAATCCCAAGGACTTCCCCTTGTTTGTTGGGTGAGTTTCGTTCTTAGAGCGTCGATTGTGATCTAAAGAATGATTATAGAACTGCCGTGTTTTCCTTCGAGGGCATTGGTTTAGTGAGTTATCGTGTTCCATTCTAGAACGGAGAGACGTTGATGGTCTGGGTTAGGTTATTCCCATTACTGACGCCATGCGCGAGCCACGCAAGTTCCCCAAGGTACTGACAGGCGTCATGATCACCTTGCTTTGTGAGGACCTTTTCAATGTTTTGTTATCTTCCGGGCCTCACTGTGCATTCTTAGTCCTATTCGGTGGTGCTGGTGCATTGTCATACCTGACTTTCGGTTCTAGCGTGAACACCGTGGTCTTGGTCAACCTTGACCAAACAAGCAAGTTTACGCAATCTGTAAGGCTATCACAGTAATTTCAGCGATGAAATCTCATGCGTCATCTCTCGATTCCAAGGTCCAATTCCTGTACTCGCTCGCTATCCTCCTTTCTATACCCCTCCAGTTCTTCCCAGCCGTGCGAATTCTCGAGAATGGACTTTTCGTGCGAAGTGGAAAGCAAGATCCTCGTGTGAAATGGCTCAAGAATTTGTTTCGCTTCGGGCTTGTCGCGATCTCCACTGTCATTAGCTGGGTTGGTGCCGCGGACCTGGACAAATTTGTCTCTCTGATCGGTAGCTTCGCTTGGTAAGCGCTACAATGATACTCACTCGGGATTGACGATGGATTAACAATGGATACAGCGTTCCTTTGTGCTTTGTATACCCAGCGATGCTGCACTACAAGGCAGTTGCCAAGACGCGCACAGAGAAGCTCGGTGATATCTTTCTTGGCGTATTTGGTATGGCCGCAATGATGTACACCACTGTGCTGACTATCAAGGTATCAATTCGTCCTTTGTTTCGGTGATCTCGTACTGATACGACGTACACAGCTGATGGCAGAGCCTGAACCAGCTGCTGACCTTCCTGGCTCGTGCTGATTTCTCCCTGTGTTGTGGTGGCGTCAGTAGATAAGTAAAGCACATCCAGGGACACCTATGCCTGACCTGGGGGTAACCTAATAGATCCCAGACCCTTCTAATAACATGATGTCCAGCGTATGCCAGATGTCAAGCAACATGTCTACATTTTTACACGACTGTGGGAAGATAATCAGGGCGTTGCAGTTGTGAATCACGTCACTCATCTTAATGATTCATTGTTCCAGGTGAATGTTCTCTTGATCCACGACTTTGTTGCAGGTTCTCCGTCACTGTGTACATAACTAATGACATCGCACTGGAACGTTGGTTTGGAATTGTCTATCTTGAGAATCGATCTCATTTGACGAGCACTAATCCCGTACTTAGATCGCCCTTTGTTCAGAGCAAAGAACAGCTAGGCATAGGCGATAAGGGGGTACTATTGTCAAGCGACGGAAGTGAGGCTACCGCGCCGCAGACGGCGGCCTTCTTCAGAGTCCCCTCAACATGCGCTGCACACGTGTTTACACCCGTTTTCTGATCACTGTCCCATACTTCTACCGATCCTGAAGCCCTCATCGAAAACACGCTGATCACCACATAAATGCCCTTGCCGAATAGCTAACATCCTTTGCTTTCCCCTCCAGCTGGAGCTCGCCAGTCGTGCCATCTAGCCCCCTCTGTCATTCGAGTTGCCGATCATCATTTAACACTATATTGTTCCCTTTGTTCTATTATGCCTGTAGCAACTAATGTATCTAGTTCCATTCCCCAGCCACGCTCCATGCCAGTCCGGCGAAAGCCAGCGCCAAGTATCGTGCTAGATGCACGATATCCGTGTCCTGACCCCGACGACCCATTCGCTCCCCTCTCCGTCCTTCGCACCAGAACTGCCAGTACGCTCGGTCTCCTCACCTTCACTGGTGACTCAACGGCCCAACTCCCAACCCTCCCATATACCGGCGGCACGTATCCTCCAGATCCATACCAAGCCATGATGCCGCCGGCGAGTCCCGACACCGCTTCTCCCACCACCAAACTGGAGTTACTTACGACATTAAGCACTAGAAGCAGCTTCGATATTTCGCAAAACCTCCAATATGACACTGCTGCCGAGTCAGGACGATGGCCGCCGCAGTTTACACAATGTGATTCGCCTAGCATTCGTACGTTGCCAACTCCCCAGCGCAGGCGCTCTCGATCAGCCGTCTCGCGAAAAGAAGCACGCACTAACACGTGTTCCGTGTCGCCCGGGACGTCACCGTACGGCCATACAAATCTGCAGGCATATGTGCTGGCTAGCTCCAGATTTCCCTCTCCCAGTGCGCATTCCGCTCAGCCTTTTCAGATGCAGCACATTGGCCATGGCAGCGAGAGTGTGCTCCCTCTTATCATCCCTATAACTCGCCATGATTCAGCCCCGGTGCTATCCCTCCTGTCTGAACCTAGTAGCAGGATGTCGACGTTTTCGTCTGAACCGAGGAGCACTTCACGTTCTCGCGTTGGCAAGTTTGCTCGGTTCCTTCCTAGGAAAAGCCGTAGCGGTCTCAGTCTCGCTGAATTTTCAAGTGAGACGGGGAACGTGAAACATCATCACCATCATCGCTCGTTCCCCACGATGGCCGTTGCCCTTGGGACGAGTTCGGAGCGCCCGTCCAAGGAGAAACACGTTCCAGAAGAGAACACGTTTCGCCCACGCCGCAAATCATCGATGTCAATGCTATTTCCGGCACATGTAGCTGCGAATATGCAATCCCTTGATGTATCCCATCCCACAGGAACGTCTATTTATGACTCTCCTACAAGTGTTGAGCCTGGGTACATGTCTGAGCCCAGTAGTTCTACCTTGTATTCCCCTTCTACTTTCGTGTCTGGTATCTCTGAGCCAGCTCCTCTCACTCCGAAGAAGCCGAGACCTCAGACGATGCAGCCTCAGCAGCGACTTGTGGATGTGACCGTTGCGCAGCCACCACGCAAAAAACCGTCGTCGCGTCCCTCTACCGCTCCTTCTAGCTTCGCACATATTTTCGACGAGAATGCCCTTCCAACGAAGAGGCAGCTGCTAGATGCAGCATCTTGCGTTGTCGTGGCTGAAAACGGTATCAGGGTTCCATTTGGCGACCTCTTCCGGGATCAGAAGACAGTCGTCATTTTTATCAGACACTTTTGGTGAGATTCCAAGTCGATCTTGAGCGTGCTTGAGCTTATTGCGTCATGCCAGGTGTCCGCTGTGCCAAGACTACATGTTTTCTATCGCCAATACTGTAGATCCACAAGTACTCAAGCAGTCAGGAATAAACCTTGTCATCATCAGCAATGGCTCGTTTAACATGATCAAGTCTTACCGACGTGAGCATGCCACTCTTCGTTTCGTTTAACTCATGCTCATTTTCATCAGAGATCTTCCGGACACCCTACGCAGTGTATACCGATCCTTCTTCTCGCATCTATAGCATCCTAGGGATGACTATGAAGTCGGCCGAGTCAAAAGCAGAACAGCGTCGCAGTAGCTATGTCCGCCACAGTCGTGCAGGAGGCATTGCCATGGTCATCGCAAATGCTCTGCGCGTCGGCATGCCTGTCTGGGAGAAAGCTGGTGATGCTACCCAACTTGGTGGCGAGTTTGTCCTCGGACCCGGGTTAGTCCACTTTCCAACGCTCCACGGACGCGAAACTTATCCATATCACAGAATGACAGCATCGTATGCGCACCGCATGCGGAGTCGCAGCTCACACGCACCTATTGTTCGGGTGCTCACAGCTGCAGGCGTGCAAGTTTATCTCCGCAGCGAGAAGCCGAAACCAGTCGTTTCATCTGATCCCGCAGGCCGGGCCTCTATTGTCCTTGAGGCAGATGAGGAACAATGGATGGAGGAGCGACGCCAAAGTCTTGCCAGAATCCGCGAGCGGAAACAGGCTCGGAGATTAGGTGTCAGCGTACCTCCCAGCAGCAGCAACTCGAGCTCTGAACAAGATACGGGTCGTCGAATCAGACATGTTGCGAGTCATATGACTCGGACTGACAGCATAGCGGAGGAGGATGAGGAGTATGTTATTCCGATCCTGAGATCAAAGGCTGGAGCCACTGTCACTGGCAGCAGCCCTCTGCGAGGCGCTGATGCTGACGAGTCGAGCGATTCTGCTGAAGACGACACCGATGATTCATCTGTAGATACACGGTCAATAGGCTCGGACATTGGATCTGAGAAAGGTCATGTTGGGCTGAGCGACAAACCTGGCGCTGTCGAATTCATTCACGACCTTTCTCCACCCATCCCGCTCCTTATCTAATACCAACTCACATTTTTGGATATCTTCTAATCTTAGCGGAACATAACACGTAGTACATCCACTTACTAGTAGGCCCAGGAGTTGAACGACGATATGGTGATCTGTCGATTTTTCCTGAAGGGTGGTCAAAAAGTCAAAGTCACTGGTCTCACCTTGTATGTGCTGTCTTGCCACTGTCATCAAGCGTTAGTGGTGTACCGGTAACATTGGGTCTTCCCATGGCCTAGCACCGGGTTCGACTCCCGGCTGACGCATGATCATTTGTGTGTGAATTCATGCACATCTTTTTTTGTTCCGCACACCAACCTCGCACATCAAAGACCCTTGCATTTCTCCCGTTTTCAACAGGCTTCACGGGATTTTTGGACTGGATTATAGTGTGCACAGCTGATTCTGACATGTTTGGGACCCCATGCCAGTGTACACTGCTTAGCGCTTAGCCCTCATTTCTTTTTTTACGCCCAGCACCATTTACTGCCAATATCAATCGATCACCATTACCAAGAGCTCGGCCAATGTCTCGGATTCAAATATCCAGGTTCTAGTCCTTGCGTAAGGCGAGGATGCCCCGAATATGCTGATCGATTTCAATTTTCTACGATCAAGATCCAACTAGTACCAACTCAACACATGACTCGGGGTAAGTCCTCCATATTCTCTTGTCAATAAACCTGTCTCATCGAATATAGAATGGGCGAGACTCCTGCACTCAGAGTTCTGCATAGACGATGAGCAAGCCCGCCAAGCCTTCTGGGTTCTCCCCGTTAACAGAGCCGACTATCACATACTACTACGATCAAACCAGGATCTTCCAGAGTCTACTCATCAAATGTCAATAGCTTTGCCGATGCCACCACAATGCCGTATTGGAATTTGAATTATCCTGCGATGCCATCCCCTCCGCTCGAACGTTATTTCCATTGCGATCGGAGAATTGGTGGGAAGAAGCCTCATCTTCATATATCGTCATATATCGTATGACACGAGCTGAGTGGACATAGTAATTTGAGCGGCTCATCATGGCCTTGGCTTCAAATTTGCCAGGACCGCACCGTTTGATGGGCCAGCCCAAGCCAAGTTTTTCATGCCTGACTCGTCATTAATATCACTGCCATTGGTGCTACGCGCTCTGCAGTATTTGGATTGATTGGGTGCTCGACGGAGATCTGTAGGCGGCCTGACTGGCGGCTATGGTGTCATCTACCATTCTACCTTCATGACCTAGACCTTGGGGTTGAACATCGTCTGTATGGGACTCGGGTTTCTCCTGCGTTGCTTTTCCAACATCGAAGTTGACGACGAAGAACGTCACTTAGGGTGGATCGGTTGGATTTATTCACCCATCTATTCCCGCATATCACAGACTTCATGGGTCGCAGGCAACTTCCACAGTGCGTCGGCAGAACTGAAGGATGTTTTTCGCCATCGTCACCAGTACGTTGTCATTAACGAGTGGTGGGATCAGATGGAAATTTTTCATCGGAGTGGCCTTCAATGCCATCACGGGCATCAGCCTCCTCATTCTCGGTGTTTTACCCTGGGTGCTATTCATATCCGCTTGCACAGACAATACTCATTCCAGAGGTGTTGTCGTTTTTTTGATCTTCTACCAATCACGAGTGTCATGGAGGCTGTGGTTCGTTTCATCGTATGGTTGGGACCAGTAAATCTATAATTCCCAACGAATCTCAAGCACATTCTACACATTTTCGGAATATGATGTATTGCTGCGATCACTGCAGTTTAAGCATTCGCTATTATATGGACGGCACATACTTCGCCTGGGTTGGGGCTAAAAGATTATGTTCAATGCAAGGGGCTGGCGTTATGGCGGAAGGTTATTGCGATTACTCCGTGAAGTGTATGTCGGTGAGTGGACAGGTTGTTAGAAATCCTATGTATGCATCGAGAAATATAAATTATACAAGGGCCGTAAAGAAGTGCACGGTCAAGTTGGGCTCTCAAGGTGAATCCGGTTCAAGGGGATAGTCATAGGCCACAGCACCGGATTGGCAAAGGGAAGCACAGGAATGCAGGTTTGCGAAGTTGTGGGATCGCAATAGCGATTGCAGATGACGGGTGTAGGCATAGTACTGTGCAAAAAGAACATTGGGCGCTTGATCTACACAGCCAAGTACTGAAGTTGTGAAGTGGCGGTGGTAACTGAACACGAGGACCACGCAAGGAAAACGCATGTGTAGAAGGCTTGAACAAAAACATCCTTTCCTGACTTGAACTCCATCGCAGCTTTCGTCCCGCATTCGTCTTTCTGTGCACAAGTCAAATACATCTGGATTCTAAATAGTAAGTGATGGTATTTGGTGGTCCCAAGAGCTGAAATTATAACGCACCCATTAAGTAAATCCCGAAACAAACATCATGGATGCCCCTACGATGCACAACAGTCTAGCGACAACGCCCTTGCGAAAAACCAAAGTAAGAAACGTGAGGGGCATCTTATGCCTTCCGGGTGAAAAGCGGATCATTGTCCTTTCACTGGACGGGTCATTCCGAGCCTGGGACTTGGCGACGGGCACTCAGGTTGGGGAGGAATGGGAGGACAAAGATCAAGAAGTGATGGAAATAACATTATCGCCGGACGGCAAGAAAGTTGCAAGTGGGGGTTTTGATGGCGCAGTGAAATTGTGGAGCATCGACACGGGCAAGGTCATCAAAACCTGGACAGGGCATACATATTGGGTCAATTCCGTAAGCTGGAGTTCAGATGGAGGGCGAGTGGTGAGCGGATCCTACGATAAAACATTCAGAGTGTGGGATGTCGAGAGTGGACAAACTATCCTTGGTCCAATCAACATAGGGGAAGACGTGCAGGCGGTTTGCTACTCACCCGATGGCAAGATGATCGCCACTGGTGCGATTAGTGGTGGGCTAAAAATCTGGAATGTCAACTCGGGCGAATTAATCAAAACACTCGGGAGAGTATATTCGAGCCTGGCATGGACCTCGGATGGAAAAACGCTCATCGCTGGAGAATCGAAAATCGACACAGCCACATGGACTGTTGTTGACCTGGACTTGACCTGGACACAAACCTCGATGCGATTTCTCTGTCTCCCAATGACCGCATCCTCGCAACCAAATTATTCTTAGAACAGACAGCGCAACTATGGGACCTCGAAACAAATCAACCCATCGGAACACCACTTCACCATCAAAAACCCGTGGACTCTGCGACCTTTTCTGTGGATGGAAAGTTCCTCGTCACTCGCTGCCAAGACCACATTTACTCATGGAATGTTTCCGCTATCATCAAAGGAGCTGGCCTTCCGCCAGATATCGTAAGCATAGCTATATCTCACTCTAGAGGACACTGACAACGTATTCCAGGTTGATGTTACACCACGACCTGCACCAAAGATCAAAGGTGCTCGTATACCTCCAGGCTTTTTTGACGATGCACTGCGAGAGGTTAATGTATGTCATCTCCATTTGCTATTCGATGCTTTGACAAATATATTATATATTGCTAAGTTGCGCATCCGTCTATCCCAATCCCATGCCCCACCTACTCCAACACCATACCATCGCACCTTCAACCCCTTTACATCAGTCTGGCGCCCCTCCCAACCACATTCGGCAACTGAGTCCGCCACCCAATCCCGATCCCAACCCTACAGCTCGACTCGATACTTTTCTGGTATACTGCGCAGACGAGACCGATCGGACATTCAGTTACGAGAGGTCGAGGTCCCTTGCACACAGGGAAAGCCTGTGCGTTTTTGCACTCTTATTCTCCTTTCATCACCAAGTCTTTTCGCACAGAGGAACTATCACGCGAGAAAGAGAAAGAAGCCAGTTGATAGCTCGTCTCGACCCTCCAATACTCATCCTACGCGGCAACACAGCGCAGTAATCCAGAGCACGCCGTCATCACCTCCAACTGCTAATACTTCGTCAGTATCTGCAGCAGCTGGTACCCCGGGGACAATGGGAGTACCTTCACGTCCTCATAACACTGTTGCTGCATGGCGCGCTCGTTTTGTGCGCTGGCTTTGCTGTGCGCCTATTTAGCACACCGACGGTCAACATTAGAGGCGCAGTCGCCACTGCGCCACCGGTTTCTAGAACGACGCTGTGGTATAATATCGCTGCAATACACGGAGGATACTGGATCGTTTCTTTCTTCTGGGTCGACTGTGCGTCCGTTGAGTACGAAGGGAAGAAACTTGCAGTTCTTGTTTCTCGTTGACCTATCCAGTCGTTTTATCCACTCCCAGTAAACGTCCTGTACTTTGTCATTGTATCTCACTTCCTACTGTTTTCCTTTTTGACAGTCTGATTCATTGACCTATGCGGGCCCTTTTGCGCTATCAATTTCACGTTCAGTTGTTGTCGATGTTCGCGAATTTCATGGACGAACACTGCGCTGAGCGTGCTATCATTGGTGTGCATATGATCTCTCTCTCCCTTGCCCTGCCATACAGTATACTTGAAATGGTATGCATAATCTCGACTCCCTTCATGTGTGGTAGTTCCTCCTGCTGGATGAAGTGGCACACAGAAGCCGGTCAGGGGGACAGAGTGTGACAGAGGCGGTGGGTGTTTTGTTTGGAGTTGAGAGGACTGCAGTACAAAGGTGCGTTATCATCATCCCACCTCAATAGTTGTGCAGACGAACTTGAAGTACCTAGGCAATACTGTGGCTGGTGCCATACCGCATCGTGTTCTACCCCCACATGTTGTGGTGTTGTGGCCGCAGTGATTGAATCCCCAGACTTCATCTACAATTAGCGAAATGACGAGGACCTGGGGGCGATGTTGTACGCCTGAAAAACTGTGTATTTGAGTTAATGACACTGCTCTTCTTGTGCATCTTTACGTCTATTTCCTACGTCTGACTACAGGACGAAACTTCTCCACAACACCGGAAACATCAGGCAATCTGGGAAGGTCCTCAACTGCCTGGATGTCCTTGAAGAAGTGGGTAGCGAAAGTAATCCCGGATTGATTTTATACTCGCTGATCACTTCCATCATACTCGCGAATCTTACATCGTCACCCACACAGATGCTGCAAGAGTTGATTGCCACTTTCCTTCCACTCGAGGTCTGCAGCCCCTCGTCCGCCCTTAGTCCGCAGCCACCCTCGCCCACTCGAGATTTCCAGTCCACCCTTGCTCGCTTGTGGTTTGCAGCTAATCTCGGCTGCTCTGCAACCAAGTCCTGACCACTCAGAGTGCACAATCAGACGCGCCCAGTCTGGGTCTGAAGCCAATCTCTTCCGCTCGTGGTTTGCAGCCATTCTTGTCCGCCACTGGTCCGCAGCCACTCTCGCCCGCTCGAGATCTCCAGCCACCCTTGCCCACTCCTGAGCCAACCTCGGCTGCGCTGGGTCTGCAACCATGTCTGTCCGCTTGGGGTTTATTCCTCCCTGCCTTTCGAGGTCTGTTGCAATCCGTCTTCTCTGTCTTTCGGGGTCTGTCGCGCCTCGTCTTCCTGTCGCTCTCCGCCTTTCGGGGTCTCCACTTGCCTTATCTTCCACCTTTGCCCGACCCAGGTCTGCAACCAGTGTTGCCTACTTTGGGTCTGCAGCCACCATCACGCGCGGTTCTGTAACCAATATTTCCTACCTTGGGTCTGCAGCCAGTATTAACCACTTGGGGTCGCAGATTGTTATAATCCTGTACTAGGTTCCAGCGGCTCACAGCCCCTGGTGTATGGCAATGCTACTTGTGCATACTTCATCATCAGTCGGGGTTCGTTCGTTCATTTGTGTTTTACCCCAATCACTGACAACTTGAGGACCGCATAGCACTGACCAAGCTTTCGCCATTGCCACCAGTACGGTATCAGTACTCAGTATTGGCCAGAGTGGTGGAAAATTCCATCGGAGTAGCCTTCAATGCCATCACGGGCATCAGCCTGATCATTCTCGGTGTCTTACCTTGGGTGCTATTCATATCAGAAGTGTTGTCACTATTTTCACCTTCTACCAATCACGAGTGTTATGAAGGCTGTGGTTCGTCTCATCGTATGGTTGGGACCAGTAAATCTATAATTCCTGTCAACGAGTCTCAAATGCATGCTACACATTTTCGGAATAGGACGTATTACTGCAATCACTGCCGTTCCAGCATTCGCTATTATGTGGACGGCACCTACTTGGCCTGGTTTGAGGCTAAATGATTATCTTCAATGCGGGGGGCTGGCGCTGTGGCGGAAGATTATTTCGAGGACTCCGTGAAGTGTATGTTGATGAGAGGATAGGTTGTTAGAATTTCGTATGTATCATCGTTGGGTTGATGTCAGGAAATTTTCATTATACAAGGGCCAGAGAGAAGTGCATGGTGCGCCGAGTTGGACACTCAAGGTAAATGCGGTTCAAAAGGATAGTTATCATGAAGGCCACAGCACCGGATTGGCACAGGGAAGCATAGGAATGAAAGCTTGCGAGGTTACAGAATTGCAGAATTGCAATAGCGATAACAGACGAAGGACACGACATACTGTACGAAAAGATCGTTGGGCGCTTGATCTACACAGCCAGGTGCTAAAGTGGTGAAGTGGCGGTAACTGATCACACGCAAGGAAGACGCACGTGTAGACGACTTGAACGTTTGAACAACGACATCCTTTCCTGACTGAACTTCATTGAACTCAACGCCACTCCATCGCAACTTTCGTCCCGCATTCGTCTTTCTGTGGATACGTTAAGTGCATCTGGATTCTGAGTAAGTGATGGAAATAGGTGGTATGAGCTGAAATTAAAATGCACTCATCAAGTGAATCCCGAAACAAACATCATGGATGCCCCTACGAAGCACAACAGTCTAGTGACAATGCCCCTCCGAAAGACCAAAGTAGATAACTTGAGGAACATCTTATGCTTGCCGGATGGAAAGCGGATCATCGTCCGTTCAAATGACGGGTCATTCCGAGTCATGGACTTGGAGACGGGCACTAAGATTGGGGAGGAATGGGAGGACAGAGATGACAGAGTGTGGACTATGGTATTATCGCCGGACGGCAAGAAAGTTGCAAGTGGGGATTTTGATGGCGCAGTGAAATTGCGGAGCATCGACACGGGCAAGGTCATCAAAACCTGGACAGGGCATACAGGCTCTGTGAGGTCTGTAGGCTGGAGTCCAGATGGAGGGCGAGTGGTGAGTGGATCAGATTCAGAAGATGGAACATTCAGTGTGTGGGATGTCGAGAGTGGAAAATCTATCCTTGGTCCAATCAACGCCAGGGATAGCAAGCTAAGGGAGGTTTGCTACTCACCCGATGACAAGATGATCGCCACATGCGGGCTTAGGGGTGGCCCGGGTGGGCTAAAAATCTGGGATGCCAACTCCGGCGAATTGCTCAAAACATTCGAGGGAGTATTTTTAAATTTGTGCCTGGCATGGACCTCGGATGGAAAAACACTTATCGCGGGACGATACAAAATCGACACAGCCACGTGGACTGAAGTTGACCTGTGCCAAGACTTTGTCATTGCGATTTCACTGTCTCCCAATGACCGCATCCTCGCAACCATATACGCCGACAAGACAGCGCAACTATGGGACCTCGAAACAAATCAACCCATCGGAACACTACTTCACCATCAAGATCGCGTGACGTCTGCGACCTTTTCTGTAGATGGAAAGTTCCTTCTCACTTGCTGCCGCGACGACCACATTTACACATGGGATGTTTCCGCTATCGTCAAAAGAGCTGGCCTTCCATCAGATATCGTAAGTATAGATATATTTCACTTTCGAGGCACTGACAATGCATCCAGCTTGATATTACACCGCGACCAGCAAAGATCAAAGGTGCTCGTATACCTCCAGGCTTTTTTGCCAGTGAACTTCGAGAGGCTAATGTATGTCATCTCCATCTACTATTCAATGCTTTCACAAATTTAATAAATTGTCAGTTGCGCATTCGTCTATCCCAATCCCAATCCCTGCCCATTCCAACACCACATCAACGCACCTTCAATCCCTTTACCTCGGTCTGGCGCCCTTCCGACCCACATGCGGCAAATGAGTCGGCCACCCAATCTCGATCCCGATCTTTCAGCTGGGCCCGAAACTTATCTAATATACTACGCAGACGAGACCGTTCGGACATCCAGTTGCGAGAGGTCGAGGTTCCTTGCACAGCGGGACAGCCTGTACGTTTTTTCACTCGTGTTTCCTCCGCCACTGAGTATTTTACGCACAGAGGAACTATCACGCGAGAAAGAGAAAAATGCCAGCCGCTAGCTCGTCTCAACCTTCCAATACTCATACCACGCAGACACACAGCGCAATAATCCAGAGCACGCCATCATTGTCACAGCAACCACCTCAGCTTGCTCAGTAATACTGTTGCTGTATGGCGCGCTCGTTTTGTGCGCTGCCTTTGCTGTGCGCCTATTTAGCACACCGACGGTTCAACATTAGAGATGCAGTCGCACTACGGCACTGGCTTCTAGAACACCGTTGCGGTATGATATTGCTACAATACACGGCAGATGTTGGACTCGTTTCTTACTCTGAATCAGCTGCGCGTCCGTTGAGTGCAAGGGAATAAACTTGCAGTTCTTGTTTCTCATTGACATTCTCGGTCGTTTTATCTACTCCCAGTAAACGTCCTGTACTTCGTCGTTGTATCTCATTGCCTACTGTTTTCTTTTTTGACAGTTTGATTCATTGAACCTATGCGGATCCTTCTGCACTATCCATTTCGCGTTCAGTTGTTGTCGATGCTCCAGACGAACGAAGTACCTAGGCTATGCCGAATCTCCAAACTCCATCTACAACCCATGAAATCACGAGGACCTGAGGGCCATTTTGGAGACCTCAAAAACCGTGCGTGTCAATGACACTGCTCTTTTTGTACAAGTTTATGTCTATTCTCTACGTCTGGCGACAGGACGAATTCTTTCCATCCACCTGCTCTTGAACTCGTCCCTAGTTCAACCGCTCCTGGTATTTTCGGGTGTTACATCTGTAGCTGTTGTTGGTGTCCAGCCGCAAGGACTGAGGCTGCGCGTCCACTGAGTCGATCCTCCCGTTTGCAAGAATTCTGCCTTGCTGCTAACATTGCTCTTTCACAGGTATTGCATGTACGAACTGCCGGTTTCGGCAGCATCATATGATGAAATACATCATATGGGTGCTTTCCTGTGCTTCCTTGTTATTCAGTTCGTTTTCCAGATAGGTTCTCGACTCGGATCCAACCATATCTTCGGAGAACGTGGATTATGATCGCTGTTGTAATACCCACGGCGAAAAATCGTCTGGGTGCTATCTTGCTATGTGTGTAACACGTTCTAACTTCTGATGCAAGCGGAGCTGCAACTCTCACAACTGCACTAGGTTAAGACCATGCCGCAGTCTTCAATAAGACACGATCATTAAACACAAACTCCGATCAATGACTTTGCCAACGTCCACGGGATGCTGTGTATTGCATGGATAGCACATCTGATAAATAACCCACGGCGAAGCGATTTATCGCCATGACTGGGATGAGTCCTTTGCAAGGATCTCAAGCTGACATTATCTTGTGGTCAAAGGTGAGTACGACTTCTGTAATCGAGTCAATCCTGGATCACCGATGCTCTCGTCCCAGTACTATTATGGTGCGGCTGTTGTCCGTTGAATCAGTTGCCTTCGTTGACTTTTCATGATAGTCGCATTAACATCGCTTTGGGTGAGCTATATAATCTATCATGACCGTGCAATGATGCATTATTTTGCTTTAACACTCAGATATACGACTGCATACTTTGCCTGCCCGACTCGGCAAGTGAAAATTTGCTTCAGCTCCCTGTGGAACACGCTCTTAACTACAGTTAGTGCAGGTCGCTTTTCTTGTCGATTCTCGGTGCGGGCTCGGCACAATGTTTTATCTTGCCTGCAGTCACCTTCCGTCTGCCTTCATGTTACTGAATATGCTTTGTGAGCATCGGATTTGCACTTCCACATCGTCCTCAAAGTGTCATGTGCTCACAATGTGCTCCAGTGACTTTTCTCCCTCGTGGCTCACACACTGTATGGTCAGATATTGGAAACTTGCGAATATAACTCATCCCCCCCTCATCATAGCTTTGTCGCTTTATATATATAACAAATATATGTGGGTGTAATGATGGTTTAGCTTGACGAATACTGACTCTGCGTCTAACATCTCATCAGGTGTAGGGCTTCTGTCCATGTTTTCCGCCGAGTGTGAGTTGACCGATCGAACTGGCTATTGTCAATCCTGCGTTCTCACATCCGCATATATGCCTGATGGCTCAGGCATCTTCCTACTCAGAACAATCGCAATATGGTATCGGGAGAGAAAGTTCATAGCGTTCAAAATCATCACTACCATTGTGAGACCAACACCAGGAGGCTATAGCTGACCCTAGACTCATCCTCCGCAGGCCTATTTGATACCAATCATCGTTTGCTTTCAAGAATATATTCTGTCAATGGGTGAGTAGATATTTGGAGGTTTTGCCTGCTCGGCTTACACGGCCTCTAATCTATTCATTAAGGAGAATGCTCGATCCCTGGGGTTATCAGATATCTAGATACGAAAGCAAGGTCTCAAGTGATTATCGTGTACTGCTTGCTAGTTGCTGGCGAGTCAGGTCGGTATCAATAACTGCGGCTCAGACAACCTCGAACTCACCGCGTGCTTTTGCACGCACGCTCTTCCAGAAATTTTGGTCTGCGTGCTTTATCGCACCTTCAAGAGTCACGGCAGCTGGAAGATCGAAAACCGTCTCATGCGTGGTCTCATGCATCATAATTTATTGTACTTCAGCTGCAGCTTTGGTTCGTGACCCAATCTTCTCTCGAATATATATTCACTTGTAAAGCGGCACAGGTTTCTCTCTTGCTGTTATCCTCGCTACAGTATTCCTTCCGGTAAGCCACCGTGCACGCTCAAAGCCGCCCCATTAACGCGAGATTTAGTTTCCGGTGGTGCACATGATTGCGGAGTTTGTTTGATCTCACTCGGAAGGGACGGTTACTTATTCTGCATCAGGACACAGGTCATCATTCTATCTCTCTTGATCACGCGAATGCACAGGGACTTTTGGAGATCGGATCGCGTTTCTTGTGGCAACGATGGAATGGATCTCTCTCTCACAACGTTCATAGCGGCAACTCCAGATATGTGAGTGCGCACCCCCCTTGAAAGCGTCGTGCAACTAATATGGGATTGAGGAAAGAGTCCCAGAAGATACTACTGGTAGTAGACCCTGTGCAGATGGGTGAACGCTTGAGGCGCCTTATTAGCCCGAATATGCACTTGCTTACGGGTGCTGACTACCTCGGTTTTTGAAACCACCCAATACATGATCGCGTTGTTTGTGTGCACAGTTGGTCCGCTCGGTGACTCTGTTTCAACCCATATACAAACACATCGCAAATAAACATCCTCCCGTCGTGTCTAGCAGCGCACAAAAACCTATGGGCAACTTGAATTAGTGTCACAGATGATGATCCGTCTGAAACACTGCGGAGAAAGAAGCTTGAAATCCAATTCGGCTAGCTCCTAACACGCACTTTGGTGAACTCCTATTTCTGATGTACTGTCATTCCAGAGGGTTGTGATACTTTGAAAGGAAAGAAAGATTTACGTTGAACCACCATAAAGACTGATCTCAAAGAGTTAGAGGCAAGGGCCGTTAGAGGTGAATGTTTGCACTCGTCGGTAACCGTTGGCAATTGCCACGTGTCAATCACACAAATCTTTCAAAAATTTACATAAAACTTACTCTTGCAAGTGCGAGTCTTCGTCGCGGTTCACAACCACCATGGCCCTTCTGTTAGCCGACTACGCATGTCTTGTCCATCCGCTGCGATAGATATTTCTTTCAACTTCTCTTCAACTCATATCAACCGCACAAGCGTCTATACCTGCTTCTATGACTGTGTTAGCAATCGCTTCGTAATGACAGTACTTGCTAACACCGTCATAGAAAAGCACGTTCATCAATTTGAAGACCTGTTGCGATGATTGTTCCATAGAAGGGATAGGCATGATGCATGATCCTCCAAAGTCAGCTGAACTTCCATCTTTGAATCCCGTGGTCCATTTTTGTACTCAGAAATAGATGCGAGATGTGCAGTGCCTGTTGCGATTGATCAATACACTTCCTCGACGCCCACACTCCTTCTCGACCCGACCCTGTTTGCATACGACCTTATGGTTCGAAAATTATCACTTGGCCGTGTCTTCTCAAAATCGAGAGACTCTGACCGACCTCCAACACCCCCTCCTAAATCACCACCACTTTCTCCGATCAGCATTGGCTTGCCTCTCATCAGGGGCAGCAAGTTCAAGGAGGAAGCCGTTTCCGCCATCTTCACGGCTACCGCTCCTACAGAGAGCATTGCAGGCTCAGTCAGGTCGCATTCAAGTTCCACCACCTCCAGGCTTCAGAAACGATCTCATAGGGTCATCACACCTGCATCCCCTACACACCTGACATCTCCACATGAGTTCTCCCCGATCTCCCCCTCAGCTAGTTCTGGGGCTTCATTCGAGTTCTTGTCCCCACTCTCCACGGTATGTGCATCTCATTCCTAATGTCAAATCATACTAAGCGCCAGACCTATTCTTAGGCTCAACATCTTCCCCCTGGCGTGACTTCATTCTGCCCGGCCACCCATCCTGCCGAGTCTTTCACAGAAGACTACCGTCTCCAAATCCCACTCCACCAAAACCCCTACCTCACCGTCCTCGAAAAGACTTCTCCTGAACAATTCACGCGTTGTCTCCACCTCCTTCACACGTCCCTCCCCACTGAACTCCATGCGGTGCGTGATATAATGCCAAAGCCTAACGGATTTGTGCATACCGTGCTTGAGGCGTACAATCATCGCGCGCTCATTCTCCGCCCAGACGACATCTGGACCGCCATCCTCATGCAATTCAACTTCTTTATGAGCCCAAATACCGAGCAACTTGTCATCACTGGCGATGGGAACCGCAACACGGGAGACTCTGCACTCATGGCACGCCAGATGTTGGAGCTTATGCACACACGTATCGTGGATCCGGTGCTAAGGGACTGGATTATGCCTGAATTTACAACGACGACGGATGTAGACCGGACAGTGTATGCGATGTCCATGATGGCGACGATGAAAGAGTATTACCGTTACAAGTTTATACTGCGTTGTGGGATACCGCTTGTAACCCTCCTCGGGGAGAGACATGACTGGGAGGCAATCCTTGCACGACTAGAACGACTCAAAATATACAGCATCGAAACAATAGCATGGTATCACCTCCTACACCCCATCATCTCTCGATTCGTAGCCGCCTTCGACGCACCGTCCAGCCCCGAAAACCTCGATTTCTGGTCCAAAGTCGCGCACTACGAGGGAGGCGGGAGTGGGCCGACCTACCTCTCAGGCTGGATCACCGCATTTTGCGTGTTCACCGAGCAAGGCGTATGGCAAGGGCCCCCGCTAAATGCTGAACGCGTGCGGGAAGACGCACCAAAGAAACTGCTTCGTCCTGCTGATCCACGGACGCTGAGTGCAGCTCAGTTTGCCGCGGTGTACATCATTCACGGGGCGTGGCGTCCTTTTCTGGTGCTCGACGGGATGCCGTATCCAATGATCGATGACGAGTGCGTGCCGTGCGGGTACGCTCATCTCGATGTGAAGCTGGATGATGGTGGGGAATTGCTCGACGAGGTGATCGTTGCGGGCGCAGTGGGCACGCAGATCTGTTCGAATGATAAATCGGAGCTGTTTAAGAATGGGATGCGGGATAGCGTAAGGCCAGTGGTGGGGTATTGGTATTTTATCACTGGGGCGGGGTGATTAGTGTGCGTTGTTGTGTTGCTCGTACATTTTTCTGTGCTTTTCTCAGGTTTTGTTTTGACACTGGCAGGGCACCGGAGATGCCCAACCCGCTTTACTGACTCAAATTATGCTTACTTAACTAGCGTTTTTCTCATCTGTTATGATGAACATAGGAGCGAGGTCCGTTAAGTTGCAGATTGTCTTTCCTAAAATATCGTACGTGTAACACCGTTGACTTGGATTTGAGGATTTATGTATAGCTAACGAAGAAAAGAAACAAGCCAGATGAATTTATAGCCGTTATGGCGATGTTTCACGTGGAAATCTAGTAAGCACGGGAGTGGGAGCAACCTGCGCTTGACGCGGTGCATCCAAGCATTCAGTGGCCTGCAAATTCCATCATGTCGACTTGCGTTGCGAGTCTGACACCAGCGCAGACGATGATTGATCTGTGAGTAGACTCTCGCGAAGTCACGGTAGGGAGAATGTCCTGCCCAACAGATACTATGAGCTGGATCTCGACCGTCATCAGTATACTGGAGTTAGCAGCGAGTAAGCGGCTGATCGTCTGGGAACTGAGCCAAACAGAACTTGAAAGCGGTTGGGGAACACTGGACAAACACAGTCCAAGACTACTTACGTGGATTCGCTGAGTCCTGAACAACATCGTGCAGAGCATCCTGCTGTTGCACATCGGCCGTCTGTATTCACTTGGATGAAAAATTGAGCCGAGAAAAGAGTTTTACAACCAGATGGTTAGAGTTAGCATGGTCAGAGAATCATCAGTCATATACATAAGTGGCACTGTCGTAGGTCTGGACGTACGCTGGATGGCCTCGAGACTTATACTCTATGGTAACACATGCTTGAAACCCAGTCTTCCGTAATCAGATCTTCAAGCCTCGATTGAATGAAGGTAGTTTCCTCGACCGATGATCCCCCAGAGCGCTAATCATTAAGCCGACACCGCCCCGCTCTAGACGTCAATAACCTCAAACCTGCCAACAGGCTCCCTTCGCAGAATCGTTTTACCTAAGAAGTTTGAAGGTTTTAAAACTGCAAAGAGCATATAAATCCTATCCTTGTCGATCCATATGCTTGTCCAAGTTTGAATCGGAGGATTTGAGATTCCTATTCGAGGATACGACCTGGACGTAAGGCATGGATGTCGTCAAGCTCCTTCTACTTCTTCTTCCAGTTTTTCTGGTGAAGACTTCTATCGTGGATGGCTCGTTCACCACTTGCCCTAGACCCCGGCTGTTCGTCATAGCTAGCGGGCTAAAGTCCATCAAATGTAATATAAACTCTGAGTCTCCACTGCCGACAGGGACTCGGAGTGCCTGCAAGACTCGATTCCCACTAATGTGAACTCTGCTGCCATGTGGGTGCGTGAAAATACGGACATTTGAAGGCCCCCAGTGTTCCCATCGTATCGATGTTGCCACCGTCATTCCATCAAGGTCAAAGAAAATCCTCGTGGAAATGATGAAGACTTGAGTACCATAATAGAAACTGGCATCAGGAGAGTACGCGGTAAGGCATATGAGTCGATGTGCAGGGTCTGAGGTGTACATCGTCGGCTGGGCTTGCATATGCGTTTGTGAGTGTTCAATGTCACCCATCGGAAGGTGGCACTGTAACCTCAATGGGAAGGGCATCAGGAAGTGCGCCAGTAATTCTGGTGCCTGGGACATGTCCTCGATTAAATAGAGATGCAAGTTGTCGGTTATGACCAACAATCGATCATTCCCGAGGAAAAGAAAATCGGCGTTAGTTTTGGATTCAGAGACTACTGTGTAGCTGAAGCGGAGGATACTCTGAAGCTAGAATCAGCTGCCAGGTCTTTCAACTATTTCAAAACAAAGCTCACACTGGATGTCATTGAGTGTTTCCAGTCCCAAACCTGCAGTTGCCACTCATCGTCCATTGAACCCCAGGTAGAGTTGGTCAAACGACGCCATAAAGCGATATGCCTCCCAAAACATTTAAGCTTTGGATGTAACGTTTCAGGGAGGTTTTCCGGGCCGTCCGACAGAATCAGTGTCTCTCCAGCAGCCTGAGGGTGAACCCCATCACTATCCAGGGCTCCAAGTTTAATACAGACTCTCCTATTATCAACAATAAAGGCGGCGGCGATCAGGTTTTGTGCTGGGTCCATGATCAGATCGAGGATATTTGAGTTGGGAACTGAACACAACGTTCCTGGGGGCCAGTTGCGCTGGAATTGTTGCTGTGAGAACTTTGGAAGTATTGGAAAGATCATGGCCGTGTATGTGTTGTAAAAGTAGACATGCCCGCCAGCAACAACTTGTTGCCGAAGCTGCAGGGGCCTTTCCACGAAGACCGTTTCGAAAGAGTGGACATCAAACTTGAACCATGCGTGAGCTTTGTCTCTCAAAAGTTGCAAGCGCACGGAAACAGGAATGCCATTGTCCGTGTCAGAGACATGGAGTAACCGCTGTCCACTCATTTCAACGATGTACTGAAGCTCAGAGGAGGACATGTACGTCTGGCAAAGGGCCTTGCATACCTGCAAGAAGATCGCCAGAATAAATGACCATGTTACTTTAGGACAACAACATAAATTGCAACACACGGATGTACACCGAAGAATGTCTCGGCATGAAAGGAAGCTGAGAATATAAATCCTGAGTTCTTCAGCAAGAGACAGGAAACTTGTTTCAGGCTTCATTTCGTTGTTCACTCGAGAGTGAGATGAACAACCAGTCTCGGACCATGTAGGAGCACAGATTCAAGTTGAGTGTGAGCGCCACAATTACATAAAGAAACTCCAACATATGAGGGGCCTTCGGAACGGATCCGGTGTATGAACAGCTCATCAAGAAACTCTTTTAAAATCAGCTGAAGTAGAAATGACTGGATATAACTATAGAAAACCTGGCTCTCTGTTGCTTAACAAAAATCATGCGAAGCAGCAGAAACGCAGGCCTAGGACAATACATGAAACCCGAGAACACCGCGGTAATCATTTTAAGATATAAGCAACTATCTCTGTTAACGATATTATATTCACAAAATTCGTCCGAGAATGAAACGAAGTGTCTGCTCATACGATCAGACCAGGACAAAATTTGTGGCTTAGCTGCACATACCTCGAGGAAATTTTCGTTTCTAGTGACTCGTATCGAGAATGCACGATTCCACTCAACTGAACGGCACCGTAGCGCTCGATCTACTGCCCTTCATAAAAAATCATGACAAGAGTGGGATTTGAACCCACGCCCTCTTACGAGGATGAGAAACCTGAACCTATCAGGCAAGCTTTCGCTTGAGTCACACGCCATAGACCGCTCGGCCATCTTGCCATCTTTTCCCTATGAGCGACCTGCCAACAATAATAGTCCAGGACGAGTGCTCACCCTTTTAGAAGAAAGACGCCGAATTACATCGAGCCCGTCTGTGTGTGGATGAAGAAGGGGGACGATCAACTGGAGCGCAACAAGCTGCAAAGCACGGGCAGTTCGCTAGAATCAACATTCATAAATGAATGGACGTTGTTGACACATGTTCGGACAGTACTCACAATCGTCAAAATTCTCTGAGATTTATCATTGCGTTGACAAAGAATATTATGATCGGCATGCACGAAGGACCTGACCTCCATCCTGAAGCGGGTTATACTGGAAAGTCGCACGAGTTATGTCAATCGATATGATACATTGTTGCAATCGTCATTGGAGGCGTACTAGTAGATCCTTGAGGCAAATGTTTGACCGACATAAACGCGTAAGCGGCAAGTCTAGGTGTCATGAGGGAGAACGTCGAAGGGTAAGATGATTGGTTGAGTGGTGCATCAACTGCCATCACGTGGGTAGGCAGGTACAGCCAGACTTTCGGTGAGGATGATCGATCAGATCAAGCGTGACGGTGGAGAGGCTACGTGCCAGTGTATTCGGCCACATCTATCTGAATAAATAGCTACATTGTAGCATATACACGGCTCTACAACTCATGGTGGATGTGAAAGAGTACAGTGAAATGAATGATTACGGGAAAATATAATGTCAGGAGTATCGGGAGAGAAGCAGCGCAATGGCGTGAAAGAAGTAAACATACAAGACGCACTACTCGTCGCTAGCGTCGCCTGTATTCTCAGCATCACTTGATGGTGGTGGGGTCTGCTTCTTCTTGCGGCTAGCTTTAGGTGCGCCAGCTACAGCCTTTGGCTTCCTGGGCTTTGGCTCCTTGCCGCGATTTGGGTTCTCGGGTGCTTCCCGCCACATTGCTGCAATCTTAGAGGTGTCAGACATGAAAGGGGTGCATATATGCGCATATACGCACTTCGGACATGGCTTCTTTGATGGGTGCGCCAGGATGTGCCTCCTTCCACTCTTTCATGTGGGCTTGGACGAAGAGGTTGTATGCGCTTGGTGCGCGCTTTGGTTTGTCTTCCTTGTCTGCAATGAAGTGAGTAGGACGAAGAAGAAATATAAAGGGACGACGAACCAGCCTTGGAGGTTTTGGCGTTAGCACGTTTTGTTGCAGCCTTTGTCGTTGATTCTATACGACGATGAGGGGATGTTGATATAAAAAGACGCGTTAAACTGACCTGTCGCTGATTTTGCCATGATGGTGAAGAATCTTAAGATGAGGGCGAATTCTGGTTGTGATTATCGATCTTTAAACGTAGTCGCGTCGGGGTTTAAACGCGACGTGTTATTGTCACGTGGGGTGGTCAGTGCACAGCTGGCTGACGGGAATAGCCGAAACCTATTTGAAGAGGATTGAGACGCTCACATCAATATTATATTCTTCTTTGTCTGTTTCTGTTTTCTACGAGCGCCCATCATCGCTCGTCGTCCAAATTAGTCCTTCGCTGCAGATCACAACTTCAACAGTAACCCGACCCTGCTAGAGACCATGTCTCCTTCCACTCTTTCATCTGCCCTCCTCGCAGTTGCAGCGATTACGTTTGTTCACGCTCAGCCCGACCCTGCTGACCCTACTCCTCTCGTTGACAAGCACTATGCTTACCCGTCTGGTATTGTGAGTCCACTTCGCGGCGGCGCGCAACAGCACATGCTCATCGTATGCTAGCCTTACCAAGTCGACTATAATACTGCTGCCATTCGCGGTCCCCAAGTTGGTTACAATATCTGCAACTCCACAACTGAAACCCAGAGCTCTATGTGTCAAACATCGTTCGTGAATCATATAGACGGTCAGTTTCTCCGTCTTTTGATTTATTGTTCTTTCTAAAACCATGCAGACTTCTGCCTCTGGGCTCCTCCCCAGCCCAACTCCACCATTGGTGACACTGAAGGTCAGGAAGTTGCATGGTGTACAAAACCAGGGCACGGTACTCGTCTCATTCCCGCTGGTGCTCTCCAAGGCGTACAGCTCATTAAGACCCCCAACTATATCCAAATCGCCGGCTTCATTGACCAGACCCAAATCAATATTGCTGCTGATGACTACGGAGGCGAATTGGACCCCCACGGTGCTGATCTTGTGAGTAAAAATCATTATGAGATATCTCATGGATGGGGCCTAAACGTCATTTGTAGCGTGGTAACCCTCTTGGCGGTCTCATGTACTCCAACGCGTTCCCCAGCAACGGTGGTAACAATGCATCATACCAACAAGTTATTGACTGGACGAAGTGCGTTTTTTTTTTTTTGCCTCTTGTCCATATGTCTTACCTTCCTCTCAGCTTCATGGGTGGAAATGGCTTCTGCATGAAAGTTTGCGACCCTGCCGGTCAGAACCAACAGGCCCTCTGTCAAAACATCTATGACCGTCTTGGGTGCGCATACAACGCACCCAACAACGCACAGAAGGGTGTCTTTGAGGTGTGTGAGGGTGATGACATGTCCCCCGTCGGTGTCTACACCACCAACGGTGCCACCTCGACCTATTTCCAACCCCCCGAATCTCTTGGTCCCATCACTACCGTGCCATACACCGCCACACCTGCTCCAAGCTCGAACTGCGTGACGTACGCAAGCACGGCACTGTACTCTGGTCAGCCGACGCCGACAGGTGCGACTGCAAGTTCAGGTGCAAGCGGAGCAAAGTCAACATCAAGTAGCACCAGCTCCAGCGCGTCACCCGCTAAAACTGGTGGTGCTGCCACCATGGGCGTATCACTTGGCGCTGGACTTGTTGGTGTGGTGTTTGCGATGGTGTTCTTGTCGTAAGACGGTGAGCGGAGTTGTTGTGTTCGTATTCGCATAGCGCATTTTTTCGAACGATCATTTTGTTTACAACGCTACGCCGCATGCATTGACAGACAGTGAGTTAGACACGCGGATGGACACGGACGTTGGTCGCTTATTCGTTCATTGCATCGAGATTAGAATAATACCTATGTTTAATGTCATTGACTTGCGTACAGCAAGAGACAGAAACCTGCTCAGGGTGTCATTAATTTCTGCTGGATATGAGCGAGGCATCTATGCGCCCACGGATCACTGATGATATTATCACCGAGCAGGGAAATGGACGTCTGTTTAATTACCACAATAATATGGCAATGGGTACATAGCCTCCCTCAGTCACGAATACAACTAACCTATCAGCTGAGTAGTCGTTCAGTATGCTTCGTCAGAGCGAGTGGCATAGTGCCAATCATGTAGGCGCCAACCACGCCACTACCTCGCGGTCTACAACAATTGAAACATCATCATAAACAAGAGTTGTGATTAAGTTCACTGGTAAATGTAAGGCCACACAGGGAAGCCAGTGTGATCTCTTCCGTGATGCGTAGCTCGGCAGAATAGGTCTAGCTAGTCGGTCCACGTTGAGTGACCTCATCATCGTAGGACTGCGGAGTGGAAAAAAAAACAATAAGCCTGTGTTCTTCCAGATTGTGATTATTGATTGGGCGATAGTACATGTCAAAAAACGAACCATGAAAACAATCAGACAAATCATAGTAAGAGTCACACGAATGGAATTGACTCACCACTCGTTCAATTGGAGAAGTCCCGGTGGACAGGGGCAGGTGACGTCGAAGCTTGATGTGTGATGGTAGTAATACCGATGATCTTCAAATCTGACTCACTATCGCAATCTACAGGGGTTCTGTGCGCGCCGAAGAATAGAACAAGATCATAATTGTGCTCGATGAAGAAAAAAAAACATGTTAGGGAACGTTGATACCTGTCCGAGTCAGATGCATGATCGTATCTGGAATCTGATGGATTCTGGAGAGTCTGGACCACGTTACAGCTGTTGTGCATTATGCTCGATGGAGTAAGTATCACGGTGAACAGTGGTGGGCGCTTGTGGGTGGCATCGAAAAAAGTTGATGGTTTCAACTGACCGTGACTGCCATGCTCAGCGCTCAATTGCAACCGTGAGCTGCCAACTTATCCCCTTCAAGCATCGGCGATTGTGGCCTCGAGATGCTTGATTGATAGTGTCGTTTTAGCTTAAAAGCAAGCTTTCATGTGCAATTTTTTATCATTCCAGTTCACTTTTCTGACGCTCTTCATCATGGATGCCACTGATACTGGTATCACTGTGCCAAAGACGCCTACCCACGGCGTTAAAACAGAGTCTCACCTCAATGCCACCCCACAAGCACTTGGCAGTGCGGCTATCAGCGAACATCTTAGTGCTGTAGGCGTGACGTATGTCCACTTTTCTTGTCACTGCGGCCACCATACGATGTTGTTGAACTTCGTCCTTCACGCAGCGTCGAAGATCTTCGTCCATGGATCGCGCGTGACATTGAGGACTACATGGAAGCCGACATAGACCAAATGTTACAGGAACTCCTTTTACGCTGCATCAGCGATAACTCAAACCTACTTCCTGACAAGTCAACACTGCTTAATGATTCCCTCAAGGCCGTCCTGCACATCTGCAACGACTCGGATGGCGTCATCAAAGGTCATTTGGCTACTCTGTAAGTCAGAACTTCGAATCCTGTGAAAGGAGATTAATTTAACGCCACCGTAAGTGTGAAAAGCACAAGTGAGCAAGACATGTACAAGCCTTTTATTGAAGCTGCAAACCATGCACTCCGTAAACTGAGCCAGCTGAACGTGCCTAAATTGGTTCCTTCGAAGGCGGAGGACGATCACGAAATCCTATTTCATCGAAACGACCCGTCGTATATCCTCCAAACCCACCAAGGTGAAAAGTCCTCACGCAAGCCTGACATCGTCGTCGTCTCCAAGGCGAGCGCTATGAAGGCGGGGGGTTGTGGATCAGGCGACCTCAATACGAAGACGTCGAAAAAACCCGTCAAGAAGTTCGAATGGAAGGAACTTCGAACGACGCTGGAGTTCAAACACACGAAGAAGTTCAGCACTGTGCCTCAGAATTACGAAGCGCAGGCGACGAACACAATTTCTGAAGCAAAAAAGTTTATGAAGTTTCGGAGGGAAATGAACACATCCGCTCAGGAGCCTGAGTCAGATGCGACCCTGCCCCCCACCGGTGGCGCTATGGATGCGCCACAGACAACGAATGCGGGTAAGCTATCCAGCATGTCCAATTTATGCTTCCATACTAACAATTGCAATGCAACAGGACCCTCGAACCATCCTGAGCAAACCAACACAGGCACGAGGGACAGGAAGCGTCCTTCTACTCAAGCCGTCGATGACCGCAACCTCAAGAAATCCAGGACAGAGTCAGGAAAACTTCATCCTGTCGTGCAGAATGGGCTGTACGCCGCGGAGATGTTCGCAGCTCATTTCGCGCGACAGAGCGTGATCACTTATGTGGTGGAGAGTAAGTTGATAAAATGCTACAGATCCCCCATGACACTGATCGCTCGTACTAGACGACATAATTTACACCTGGTACTTTGATCGGCAGGGCGCAATTCAATGCTCTGGCATTAACTTTGTCCAGGACTTACCCCGCTTCATGGTTTTGCTGCTCGTTATGCAGCGAATGCCATACGCAAAATGGGGCCACTACACGTTACCTGAGCTTGTACCTTCGGGTGAGTTCAAGGTGGATGATGAAAAGCTCGGAGAAGTGGACCTCAAATTCGATTTGACGTCTCGCAAGCACACCACTCACTTCGGTTTGCGCGGACGTGCAACCACCGTCTTTCCAGTGGAGAGTAAGGCGCTATTGGATCGGGTATCTCGGCTCCCTCATTATAACCCTCGTAACCCTACCAACGAGCTGGTCGCTAAGCTTTATTGGCCAGAAGAGGAGCGCGATAGCGAGGCTGACATACTCCAGAGGGTGTATGAGATAGCGAAGAAGGATGAGGAGGGGAAGGTGGATCACCACGTTCCAGAGATGGTTTGGTCCCACAAGTTTGAATATACATCCACGGCGAACATCAGGAGCGCGCTAGGAATTGACGATGCTAAAAAAGGCCGGCGCGTCTTTTACATGATCGTATTCAGAAAGCTTCTCCCGATCACGAATCTGAATGGGAAAGAGTTCCTCAAGGCATGGTGGCAGACCGTTGAATGTATGTGTTCTTCTTTCTATATCCTGATTGCCCATTAACGCATGCGGCACCAGGTCATTATGTGCTCTGGAAAAATGGTGTCCATCACCGCGACATCAGCCCTAGCAATCTCATGGTTTACAAGACCTCAGACGGTCGATGGATTGGCGTTCTCAATGACTTTGACTTGTCATCGACTCAAGACAATCCCTTAGGCCAGGAGCGCACAGGAACGGTACCTTTCATGGCGCTGCACCTTCTTACGAAGAAAGGCATCAATGGCCAGGTCAAGCACATGTACCAACACGACGTTGAGTCATTCATATGGGTCCTGACCTGGGTCTGTATTTGTTATGAAGATGGCGAGTACATCGGCAAGGGCACAGAACTCCATGACTGGCTGAAAGTGGATGCACGTGGATGCTTCAAGGAAAAAAGTGGCTTCTTAAATGATGGTCGAAAAACCATCGAGCCGTCGTCATCACACGAAGTTATATGGGGGGTGGCCCGCTCTTGCCTTTTGGCTATCGCCCAGCACTATGTGCCGGAGGAGGTACCCATTTTGGAGGATCAGGCTGTATTTGAGACATGGCTTGCGACGAAGGTGCTTGGGGAAAATCGCCAGCGCTCCTACTAGTAGATGTTCGCTTGTATATTATGTGGTCTGTATCAAGTCTGTATGTAAAATTATGTAGTCTGTAGTAGCTCAATCTTCAAGTTGTGGTGAATTTGCTGATGCTGACTGGCCATGACTTCGCTCAGTTCGCTGTACTCTTGAACACGGATTCTTTCGCCAATCCTAGTCGGTGACCTGAGATCTCCATTCATAGCGTTTAGTGTAATCATGCCAGCGTCTCTCGTGCCGAACAACCCTCGACAATGCGGAAATACACTTGCAGGCTGCAGCAAGACCTGGGCGTAAATCCTCAACCTCTTTTCCCCCTCAGCTGAACTCTATCTAGATTCTACAGTCTCCATATCTGAGGACATCCGGGAAATGGAAACTCCAGGTCCAGTTTACGAGAGGGCATCTCTGAAATGGCCGGTTTGGGACGAAGTCTGGGCCAAAGTACGGGCCAAAGTTTGGGACTAGAGTCGGCCACCCATCTCTCACGCTGAAGGCTTCCGTTGTAGTACATGCTTGCAATGATCAGGATGGGACATTGTCTGATGTGAGCGATTCTGGCTCCTGCCGTTAGCTTTGCTGATGGAACGACAATTTTGGTCTCTCAAAGACTGCGAGATTACTCGAAACACAGATGCAGGACACGCAATTTGCTGAATACGTGGCGAGCGAAACGGTCTCTCATCTGAACGCTGCTATGGAACATTTTTAGCTAGCTCTGGACCAATGTCCGGTCAGCCACCCTGACCATGCCGCAGCTCTCACCAACCTTGCGTGGGCCCGCCTTTAAGGCTACATCTTCAAGACATCGATACCACCACTTCCTTATTCCGTGACGCCCTTTCATTTCGTCCGTAGCGCCATCCAGGTCATCCTTATCTCTACATCATCTCACCCAAACGCTGAATTGGCGCTACAACAAAAAAAGTATTGCTGCCGACATCCGCGAAGCCCCCCGACTCCATCATGAGCTACTGCGTCTCTGTTCAGAGGGCACCTATCTTCGCAGCATCGCAGCAGGGGGAAATGGAGTCGAATATGTGATAGGCGGATGCATCAACCTTCCAACAGACGCATCTGATGAAGGCATCTGCCTTCGACGAGTCGTCCTCGAGCTCTGTCCTGTGGGTCATCAACGTCGTCCAAGAACACTGTAGAATCTTTTGAGGGCTCTCATAACACGGCTTCACACAAAGCGGCAACATTGATGATTTAGACAAAGGTATTACAATTTCCTTGTGAAGCCGTCTCTGTGCCTCGAGGGACATACTGGCCGTGAGGACTACTTGAATTCAACTTGGCTGTCACATTCGGTTACTATCACTTCAATCACCAAGGCACAGTCTAATGATCCTCGATGCGACCATCTCTTTGTACGAAGAAGCGCTTGCGCCTGTGCGCTGTTGGGTACGAATCTTGCAGTTTCTCATTAGATAACATAAGTGCACCTTCATCACTCGTTTCAACAAACACGGCCACAATGATATTATGATCGAGCTGCCTGCCTCTATCATGATCGCGAGGCGCTGACATTGTGCCCACCTGGTCATCCAAGTCACGCCTGGCAACCTTGGCCTTACGCTCAAAACCAGATATGACGCCATCAAGCAAGCCCATCGAAAGCGCACCCACGCCAGATGGGCCAAAGTTTGGTCCACCTCTCCTCGCTTCCAGCACATCCAGCACATTGACCCCCATGCAATCAAACGTTCCTTCCTCAAACTTACGTCTTCCTTCTCCAAGCGCCTCACTGGCCTCCTCATTGGACTTCGCACTCGTCACCTCCCGCTAAATCAACACCTCTTCCGTCTAACGAAAGTTGATTCTCCAGATTGTCCGTACTGCCCGCAGACTGATGAAACCATCCCCCACTATCTATTCGAATGCCCCCAATACCTCGCAGCACGTCAAGTCATATCCCAAGCCTTGGGACGAAAGTCCACGTCACTCTCGCACATTCTAGCAGACCCAGACGCCATCAATACCGCCCAGAGTTCTGCAACCATCGCCGGCAGAGCTGCTGCTGATCGAGTAGCAACCAAGTACAAGGCTGTGGGAAGCTGTGGTAGCTGGATACGTGATCTTCGGGCGTTCTCGCGGTTCCCACTCCATGTTTTGTACGAGGTCCTGCAAGCGGCAACGTATCACGGCCCAGTCATCATCCTTATTGCAAGCCAATACTCATGCGGTGCCATCGTTGTCCCGGCGTCAGGAGCGTCAGGAGACCTTCGTCATGTTCCTTTGCCGTCTATATATCGCTCTCGCTGATCTGACAACTCTCAAGGATCGCTTCATGAGGGAAATACGACTTGCATCTCGGATGAACCCAGCAGAGACGAGAACAGATCTTATAATACTCTTGCGGATAGTATAGGACGAGATCGTGGCTACCTCGCGGTCTATAATTTCAAACTTTGACGTGAGCAAGAGTAGTGATTAAGTTCAAGGTGATCCTGATAAAATTAATTATTTACACGAATTGGTGACGATCAAAGGGTAGGGTTACAAGGAAGCCGATAATGATCTCTTCCGAACGTGATGTGTAGCTCGGCAGAATAGGTCTAGCGACGCGGAGTTCGTGCCAGACATCGAATGCGGGTAAGCTCTCCAGTATGTCTATCTTACGCTTCCACACTAACATGTGCGATACAGCAGGATGTTCGAACCAGTCTGAGCGACCCAACAACAGAGGAAACAAGAAGCGTTCTTCTGTAAGTCTAGCCGACAGTGGCCGCAGCAACAAAAAAGCCAAGGAGCCTACAAAACTTCATCCTGTCGTACAGGAGCTGGTATTTTCGGGCGAGGTTCGGGTCGATGATAAAACGATCGGAGTGGTCGACCTCAAATTCAATTTAACGTCTGACGAGCACATCACTCACTTCAGTATGCGCGGACGTGCAACCACCGTCTTTCCAGTTGAGAGTGTGGCGCTATCGGCTCCGGTACCTCAGCTCCCTCATCATAACCCTACCGCCAAGCTCTATTGGCCAGAAGAGGGGCGCAAGAGCAAGGTTGACATACTCCAGAAGGTGTATGAGATGGCGATGAAGGATGAGGAGGGGAAGGTGAAGCACCACGTCCCAGAGTTGGTTTGGTCCCGCATGTTTAAAGAAACATCTACGTCGAACATCAGGAGGGCGCTAGGAATTGACGATGCTGAAACAGGTCGGCGCATCTTTTACATCAATGTATTCAGAGAGCTTCTCCCGATCACAAAGCTGAGTGGGGATGAGTTCCTCGGTACATGGTGGCAAATCGTTGTATGTATGTGTTCTTTCTATCTCCTGATTGCCTATTAACGCATGCGACACCAGGTCATTTTGCGCTCTGGAAAAAAGGTGTCTATCACCGCGACATCAGCCCTAGCAATCTCATGGTTTACAAGACCTCAGGCGGTCGATGGATTGGCGTTCTCATTGACTTTGACTTGTCATCGACTCAAGACACTCCTTCAGGCCAGGAGGGCACAGGAACGGTACCTTTCATGGCGCTTGACCTTCTTACGGAGGAAGCCATCAAAGGTCAGGTTAAGCACCTGTACCAGCACGACGCTGAGTCATTCATATGGGTCCTGACCTGGGTCTGTATTTGTTATGAAGATGGCGTGTACATCGGCAAGCGCACAACGCTCAATGACTGGCTGAGAGTGGATGCACTTAGATGCCAAGAGAAAAAAAGTAGCTTCCTGGGTCATGGTCGTAAAGTGATTCAACCATCGTCATCACACGAAGCTATATGGGGGGTGGCCCGCTCTTGCCTAAGGGCTATCTACGCGCATTATGAGCCGGACGGGGTACCCATGGCGGAGGATCATGTTGTATTTGAGACATGGCTTAGGAAGAACATACTTGAGGCAAAGATATTGTCGCCTACACTCCTAGATGTTCGGTTTTAGAATCAGCACCACCAGTCATAAATACATTAAGACAATTCGTGTAATCAAAAAAGGAGATTTGTTCCAACCTACTCTGTACTCAATCTGCATACCCATAACTCACTCACCATCATGGCGCATGTCCAACCGACTATGTTATCAACTCCACCCTTTTATGTGTAGGGCACCATTCAAAGGAGTCATCCGAGCACATAGCTTGACCCATGATTCCGTCGTCATTGAGTTTTCATTGCAAATGTATACATCCGACGATCTATCTTCATAATGAGCTACTGACTGTCTGCTCTAAACACTGATGACTTCAAGCGTGGTCAACGTACGCGTCCAATTAGTGTTAAGTAAGTAAATTCTATCCTTATCGATCCACATGGCTTTTAACTTGTCAAAACTGAACTTCCGGTCAGATACGACCTCGACATAAGGGAGGGACGTTGAAATCGTCAAGCTCTCCGCGAACTTGCCAGTGTAATTAATGGTAGAAGCCTCTTTCACCACTCGCCCTAGACCCCGCCTGTTCGTCGTGGCTAGCGGGCTGAAGTCCATCATATGCAGCACATATTCGTTAGGGCTCGAGGCTGACGAGTCGACTGGGAATGCCTGCAGAACCCGATTCCCGCAAACGTGAACTTTGCATGAATAATGGTGCTCAAAAATACGAGCATTTGAAGGGCCCCAGTGGTTCCACGGTATTGGTTTTGGTGTTGCCACTGCCGGTTCGTCAACGTTGAAGAAAACCCTTGTGGAAATGATGAAGACTCGAGTGGGAAAGGATGAGATGAGGCACACCAGCCGACGTTTAGCGTCCGAGGTATACGTCGTTTTTTGGACATGCGACAGTGAGCTGTGGTCACCATCATCCATCGGAAGGAAACACTGTATGTACGATAATGGGAGGGGCGACACGAAGCATGCCAGTAATCGTGGCGTCTGGGATATGTCCTCGATTGAATAAAGCTTCAAATTGTTATCGGCGACAACCAGTATTCTATTGCTTCCGAGGAAACAAAAACCGAATCCGTGTAGTGTTGTCACGCCAAGGACGCTCTAAATTGAGAATCAACTGTTATGGCTATCCACAGTTTCTGACTGAAGCTCACATTGGATGTCGTTGAGCGTTGCCAGTCCCAAATTTGCAGCTGCCACATATTCTCGTAGTAAGTTCCGGCTCCATAATCAACTGCAACCTCAACGGAGCGCTGCAAAGCAATATGCCTCCCACAAACTCTGAGCTTCGCACTTGTTGTTTGAACGCGGTTGTCGTCATACCCGGGCGGCCCGGATAGATATAGTGTCCGTCCAGCAGCTTGGGGGTGATCACTATCACAATCCAGTGTTCCAAGGTCGATGGAGAGCGTCTCGTGATCAACCCGATACACGACGGCTTTCAGGTTTTGTGCTGGATCCAAGAAAACATCGAGGTTGGCTGAGTTGGAAACTGAACACAGCGTTCCTGGAGACCAGTTGCGCTGGATTGTTTGCTGCGAGGCTTTTGGAAATATTGGGATGATTGTGGCCAAGTCTTCCTCTTGGTCCCATAGGTAGAGATGCCCATCAGCGACATATTTTTGCTCCGAGTACGAATTTACGGTGACTGTTTCGAAAGAGTGGAAATCAATATTGAACCATGCGTGAGCTTTGTCCCTCAAGAATTTTAGGCGCTTCGAAATTGGGGAGCGATTTTGCGTGTCGGGGACAGGAAGCAGATGTTGACCTTCAAGTTCAACGATGTACTGAAGCTCGGAGGAAGATATATATGTCTGTCGAAGGGCCTTGGATACCTGGAAGGGCATTGTCAGTATCTACTACCAAGAAAAATAATCATATCAATTAGTATGACCCACGGATGCACAACGAAGAATATCTCGACAAGAAAGGAAGCTCATAATGTAACAATTGAGCTCTTCGGCAAGAGTCTGAAACCCTGCTTTAGGCTGGACCACTCCCTTCACCAGGTGAGATGGGCAATTAGTGGTCTCGACCATTTGATACGAGTGAGAGATTATTGAAGCGATTTGAGCGCCCATCGTGAAAAAAATCACATCACTGGCGCCCGAATGCCGTAAATCATTACACCCTACTGGTAACTGGTCGCTGGTTAGAATACTACATCGCAAAACTACGATGCAACTGTGAAAAATGTTTGACGGTTACTGAGGACAGCCTCCACAGAAGTACGGAAATAAGATATACGTGGAAAATATATGGTGTCAAGTGAATTAGACAAAGTAGAAAGGACATTACCGTCAGTCATATGATAGGGAGCCTGCTTTACGTGCCCTCAGGATACTCGTTTGTTCCTTGACAGTAAAGAGGAGGGAGAATGTTGCCCCACTCGGACGCAAGGGTGGTCCCAGGGTTCGGCGTTCTGAAAATTGAGATCGAGCATAAACAGCAAAGTTGATACAACAAAGACTCACAATCGCTTTTGAGGTACGTCGTCCAGATGTGCTGGACACTGGAACATAGCCAGGAGAGACATCAAAGGAATATACAGTATTATATACATACATACCTGAATTATGTCTATGGCGTTTGGAATGGGCCTTGAGACGACGAATGCTCGCCGTTTCTCATAACTGAAAGGATGATTCAATAGGGCAAAATCAAGCGTGAATTATAACTTTAGGGTCCACTATCTCTGGATGATGTTATGTGGTGGCTCGAAAACTCCACCCGCAGAGTACAGGGCCAGTATTCTCGACGTCGACAATTGGCAAAATTGAAAAATTGAACTTCGGACGCGTGGCGCACGATGCGGCTAGCACAATAGTAGTATAGGACTACACACGGAGGACCGAACCTAATATCATGATGCCCCTCAAGACTCCACATGGCAGAGAGGAAGCCACCTAGTTCATGAGATATCTGAATCTTGAAGGCGATCGATCCACTTCAAGTTAGCATCGACTGCGCAGGTAATGATTCAGAGAGTCATCTGGCCATGTGTTCTTAGCTTGAGGAGTATGCTATTCCTTGTGATGTGGGATCTAGTGTCTTTTCAAGTCATAGTAGGTTTGTGAACGGCTTAGTAGTATTTGGAAATTTGGACAAGAGTTACCTGCAAATACCGTGACAGATTAGCGGCGGACTTTGAAACTATCTCAGTTACATCGATCATCATGACGCGCTGGGCCCGGCGCCTCTGGCGGACTAGAGCGATATGCCGCTCCAAAATAATTTCCGAGTCATGGGCAGGTTCATGCAGGTAAGTACAGTGAACGTGTGATTCTCATATGTACGGTTGTTGGTTTACCCTTGCCTGCCGCACCAGGCTGCCCAGGCAACATAAATGCGCGAACACCTGGTGCTTCCAGTGTCTCAATCTCAGTCAGAAGGTCGACTGAAGCAAAGGACATCCTGTCCAAGACTCTCGGACATACCGGTCAAATAAGGTTCACCGAGACTTGAATGCCAATTCTTACCCTTGATGAATCCCTGTAACGGTGGTACGACACGCACTGACACACCACTCGCTAATGTTGCTTTGCACACTAGCATTGCACCTGTGCTGATTTAGGCAGTGGAATACTGGTCTTCGGACGACGTCTAGAAATACATCCACAAGCACCCATTTCTTACTTGCTGAGATCGAGTCAACAGCTCTGTATCACTGCCTGTGTATTTTTACTGCCTCATCACTTATTCTTCTAGTTGCCGGTCATGTGTGTTTTCATCACCTCGCTATTTTGGTGGCTCTCACTATTCAAGAAAATTCAATAGCCCCATCATGATAATGCCTTGTCGAGCTAAACTTGAATTTTTTTACTCACTTCGCGGCTTGTGTATTTGTATTTCTTCGTTGTTTTGGTTAGCAGTTCTGCGACTGCTGCATCTCGGTAAAATTGATTGCAGGTCCTCCGAGCATTGAGCTCAGTTGGGTGTGAGGCTTTCGGTTCCGAAGGTCACTCATGCTGTTTCTTTATGTAATTATTGTGGCGCCCACACCTTAGTGTACTCATAACTACTACCTGGTCCTTTCGAGTGAACCAACGAAATGAAGCCCGAAACAGGCTTCCTGTTTCTTGCTGAAGAACTCAGGATTTACATTCTCAGCTTCCTTCCATGCCAAGACATTCTTCGGTGTACATCCGTGAGTTGCAGTTCATGTTGTTGTCCTACACGGTCATTTATTCTGACGATCTTTCTGCAGGTATGTAAGGCCCTTCGCCAGACATACATGTCATCCTCCGAGCTTCAGTACATCATTGAAATGAGTGGACAGCGGTTACTCCCTGTCTCTAACATGGACAATGACATTCCTGTTTCCGAGCGCCTGCAACTTCTGAGAGACAAGGCTCACGCATGGTTCAAGGCTGACATCCACTCTTCCAAACCCGTCCTTATGAATAGGACACTGCGATATTGGGTTGCTAGTGGGCATGTCTGCTCGTGGTACCCACTAGAAGACACGGCCAGGATCTTTCCAATACTTCCAGAGCCCTCACAACGATCATTCCAGCGTAACTGGCCCCCAGGAACGTTGTGTTCAGTTCCACACTCATACAACCTCGATATGATCATGGACCTAGCACAAAACCTGATCGCCAGTCGTCTATATCGTCGATGATGATAATGAGAGAATCTATATTAGCCTTGGAACCCTGGACGGTGATGAGGTTCACCCTCAGGCTGCTGGGGAGAGACTCTTTCTATCGGACAATATGAGAAGCCCCTTTGAAACACCATGTGTTGTGCTCAAAAGTTTCGGGAGGCATATCGCTTTGCTGCAAAGCTTCCCCTTGTATGACAATGAGAATTCATCTGGCGGGATGTGGCAGCTGCAGGTCTGGGACTGGAAACACTCGACGACATCTAGTGTGAGATTTGTATTGGAATAGCGGAGAGATTTAACAGCTGATTCTGACTTTAGAGCATCCTCAACGGCGATATGAACTACGAATCCAACATCACAGTCGATTTTATTTTCCTCGGGAACGATCGGTTGTTGGCTACAACCGATGATTTGTATCTCTATTCAATCAAAGACATGTCCCAGCCGCCGGAATTGCTGGCGTGGTTCGTGATGCCCATCTCGTTGGTGTTATGGTGTCTCCTTCCGGGTGACATCGAGCACCCACAACCGCATATGCTAGCCCAGCCAACGATGTACACCTCAGACCCTGCACATCGACTCATATGCTTTACCGCGTACTCTCCCGATGCTAGTGTCTATTGTGCTAGTGTCTATCGTGATAGTCAAGTCTTCATCATTTCCACGAGGATTTTCTTTGACCTTGATGGAACGGGGGTGGCAACACCGATACCATGGGAACACTGGGGACCTTCAAATGCTCGCATTTTCTACCACCCGTATCGTGGCAGATATCACATTAGTGGGAATCGAGTCTTGCAGGCACTCCCTGTTGGTGATTCGGAGTATATATTCCATTTAATGGACTTCAGCCCGCTAGCTGCGACGAACAGCCGAGGTCTAGGACAAGTGGTGGAAGAGCCATCCACGATAGAAATCTCCACCTGCAGACCTGGAAGGAGCTTGACGACATCCATGCCTTACGTCCATGTCATGTTTTCGGACAGAAAGTTCGTGTCTATCGAGTCAGCGTTGGAGAATATATGGATCGAGAAGGATAGAATCTATATGCTCATCGCAGATTTGGACTTCTCGACGGTCGATGGCGAATTGATTTCTGTAAAGCGGCCTATCGGCAGGTTAGAGGCCATTGATATCTAGAGCAGAGCACAGCGGCTAGTTAATGATTAGTGCTCATGGATACTTGTGGAGATCATCGATGGGGGATACTATCTTCCTTCGATCACGGCTTGAAGATCTGATTGCAGAGACTCTGAGGTTTCTAGCGTGTATTACCATAGAGTATAACTCTCGAGGCCAATCCAGCGTACGTCCAGACCTACGACATTACCAGTTATCTATATGATTAATGATTTCCTGTTCATGCTAACTCTAACTATCTAGTTGTGAACCCTTGTCTCGGTTCGATTTTTCATTCAAGTGAATACGGACAGTCGTTGTACAACAGCAGGATGCTCTGCACGATGTTGTCCAGGGCTCAGCAAATCAACATAAGTAGTCTTGGACTGGGCTTATCCAGGGACCAGCGTTCCCCAACCGCCTTCTGTTTGACTCAGCCGCTTACTCGCTGCTAACTCCAGTATACTGATAGTCGAGATCCAGCTCGTAGTATCTGTTGGGCAGGACGTTTCTGGAATTGGGTTATTTAGGATTCCCATCGCGCTGCAATCCCCAAAACTGACTATGGCAAGCTTTCAGATGCGAGGTTACCTGAGTCAGAGCCTGCTTGCAGAATTGCACGTCGTCGAAGGAGAATGGGCGGCGGCCATCAAGAATAGAGTGAATATATCCAGGAATGTGGAATAAGATGCCAGGAGGGTCACTGAGGGCAGAGGAGCGTGAGTTGTTTGATTCTGTATCTGTGGAGTTCTCCATCTGGGGCACACAATCGGAGTCATATATAGTCCTCCAACTCGCAAGAAGACGGCCGTAATGCGCCCACTCAGTATGACCCACAAGCCAGCACTACACCAAGCGGATAGAGAGCGGGGCAGCTTTGAGCGTGCACGGTGGCTTACCGGAAGGAATACTGTAACGAGGATGACAGCAAGAGATAAGTTGTAAATTTCAAACTCCATAATTAACTCACTACGTGGTGTATTTATAATTAAAGGTTGGTCAGTGGTCATCGATCATCGATCATCACCCACGTCAGATTCAAAACCCAAAATCGATCTATTGCAATCACATTTTCGTTTTCGGTACAGTTTTTAGCTGTCATCGACAACCCCCACGAGTTGGCGGACTACATTTTATTAAAGTCGGACCCAGTCAACCATGGCAAAACTCACCTGAAAATGGGTGTTGGAGCATCACGCCACGTCGCATTCCAGCAAAGTCCGATGAGCTGAGCGCGTGCAACAAGGTATAAGAAGGACTCTTGAATTGTCAGAGCATGCACTGACAAAGCGATCAATTCCTTCAAATCCCCTCAACTTCAAACATGCAGCTTTCTCTCCTGCTCATTGCACTCACCTCCATGCTGGCTCTTGCGGTCGCATACCCCATGTCAGAAGAGATGATGGGTCAATCCTGCAAGTATTCATGACATCAGTAGCATAATAATAATTTATACATCCCGCAGCTGTGGCAAAGCGCGAGGCCTTTGAAGTCTCCGCCCCGGTTAGCCGCGGCAAGTATTGATGACCGTTAGTAACACTGCGATACTAATATACCTATTTAGCTGAAGAAGAGGAGGCTTATGCTGCCTTCTGTTGCTACGACGACAAGTCCCCCAACAAGCGCTGCAAGTATTCATGGCCGTCAGTAACACCGAGATGCTGACATACGTATCTAGCCGAAGACGCCTGAGGCTGCTGGTTTCTATGCCCTGGCTCTCTATGGCAAAGTTTTGTAGCACCAGGAATGTCCCAGCGAGTAATCATCTAGTCGACAACAAACATATTACTGACATAGTAATGTAGTGTCGCAGTTGTAGCAGGAAAAGATGCAGTACTGTAGTACAAGTTGGGAGAACCTCCCTTAGACTAGATAGCAGTGTCCGACATAGGGTACATTACCCCAATGGACATAAATTGGATTCAAAAAAAAAAAGTTGGGAGAACCGGAAAGTACCTACTGTCGTTGAGCAAAAGTGTGCCATTTTTAGCAAATAACACTGCGTTGAATTTGACAATGCGTTGACCATCATGCCATGATAGAACGCAATCCAGGACCTAGAATTTCTGTACACCAGAAATAGGTACAGGCAGGGGTCTTGCAGGTCTCCCACACACCGCCTGCTCAAAATATTGGGCTTTGCGTTCATCGTTCAATTCGAACATCTTTGAAAGTTCGCCATGAAATATTCGGTGTCATGGTCTCTGCGACTTCTTCCTCATCGGCTAATCATGCTACGTCTCGTAAATATATATTCGAGAGATGATTTGGGCACGAACTGAAGCAGCAGCTGAAGTACAACAACTTATGATGCATGAGACCGCGCGTGAGACAGTTTTCGATCTTCCAGCTGACTGTCGAAGGTGCGATACAGCACGTACACCGATATTTCTGAAAGAGCGTGCATGCAAAGGCACGCGGTGAGTTCGAGTCTGTGTTTGAGCCGCAGTTCCTGATACCGGCCTGACTCGCTGGCAACTATCAAGCAGTACACAATAATCACTCGAGACCTTGCTTTCGTATCCAGATATCTGATACCCCGGAGGATCGAGCATTCTCCTTTATGAATAGATTAGGCAAACCTCTGAGAGATCTACTCACCCATTGACAGGATAAATTCTTGAAAGCAGACGATGGTTAGTATCAAATGGGCCTGCGGAGGATGAGTGAGACGTTGTTTAGAGTTGGCTACAGCCTCCTGTTATTTTTGAACGCCATAAACTTTCTCTCCCGATACCATATTGCAATTGTTCTGAGTATGAAGATACCGGAACCATTAGGCATTTATGCAGATGTGAGAACGCAGGATTGACAATTAGCTAGTTCGACAATAGCTAGTTCGATCGATAAACTCGCACTCGACGGGAAACATGGAAAGAAACCCTACACCTAATGAGGTGTTAGACGCAGAGTCAGTGTGCGTCAAGGTAGACCATCAACACCCACATGATTTGTTATATATAAAGCGACAAAGCTATGATGAGGGTAGGGTATGAGTTTAATTCGCAGGTTTCCAACATTTGACCATACCGTGTGTGAGCCACGAGGGAGGAAAGGTCACTGGAGCACATCGACACATGAAACCCTGAGGATGATACGGAGGTGCAAATCCGATGCTCACAAAACATATTCGGCAACATGAAGGCAGATGGAAGGTGACTGTAAGCGAGATAAAACATCATGCCGAGCCCGCACCGAGAATCGAGAAGAAAAGTGACCTGGATGAAGGTAGCGAGCATTGACAACGACTGAACGCAAGATTGATTGCGCATATACGTACTGCAAGTAGTGTACATATCCCGTGCCGCAGAGTCCGCCTAGGTCAAATGAGTCAGATTGTCACAAAAGAAAACAGTAGCAGAAGGAGGAAGTGTAATACAACGACGAAGTGCAGGACGTTTACTGGGAGTAGATCAAACGACAAAAATATCAGTGAGAAACAAAAACCGTAAGTATCTTCCTGTGTGCACAACGGACGCGCAGCCGATCCAGAGTAAGAAACAAGTCTAGGATCCGCCGTGTATCATACCGCAGCGTCGTTCTAGAAGCCAGTGACGTAGTTGCGACTGCATTTCTAATGTTGACCGTCGGTGTGCTAAATAGGCGCACAGCAAAGCCAGCGCACAAAGCCAGCGCGGGATATAGCATTAGCGTTGTGAGGACGTGAAGGTGGTCCCATTGTACCCGGGGTACCAGCGACTGCAGATACTGACGAAGTATTAGCAGCTGGAGGTGAAGACGGTGTGCTCTGAATAACTGCATTGTGTGTCTGCGCGGTATGAGTATTGGAAAGCTGATACGAGCTAGTGGCTGGCAACTTTCTCTTTTTCGCGTGATAGTTCCTCTGTGCGAAAGACTTAGTGGCGAAAGGAGAATAAGAGTGAAAAAACGCACAGGCTTTCCCGCTGTGCAAGGGACCTCGACCTCTCCCAACTGGATGTCCGATCGGTCTCGTCTGCGCAGTATACTAGATAGGTTTCGTGTCCACCTGAAAGGTCGGGATGGGGATAAGGTGGCGGACTCTGTTGCCCCATGTAGCTCTGAACTGCGCCAGACTGAGGTAAAGGGATTGAAGGTGCGTTGATGTAGTGTTGAAGTGGCCGGGGCATAGGACTGGGATAGACGAATGCGCAACTAACAACATAATTATCAAAGGATTAAATAGTAGATGGAGATGACATACATTGGCCTCTCGAAGTTCACTGGCAAAAAAGCCTGGAGGTATACGAGCACCTTTGATCTTTGCCGGTCGTGGTGTAACATCAAGCTGGATGCGTTGTCAGTGTCCTCGAAAGTAAAATAAATCTATGCTTACGATATCTGATGGAAGGCCAGCACTTTTGACGATGGCGGAAACATCCCATGTGTAAATGTGGTCGTCGTGGCAGCAAGTGAGAAGGAACTTTCCATCTACAGAAAAGGTCACAGATTCCACGTCTTCTTGATGTTGAAGTGGTGTTCCAATGGGTTGACTTGTTTCGAGGTCCCATAGTTGCGCTGTATTGTCGATGTATAATATGGTTGCGAGGATGCGGTCATTGGGAGACAGTGAAATCACATTGACGTAGCCTTGACACAGGTCAACTTCAGTCCACGCGGCTGTGTCGAATCTCGATCCTCCAGCGATGAGCGTTTTTCCATCCAAGGTCCATGCCAGGCACCAAAATATTCCCCTGAATGTTTTGAGCAATTCGCCTGACTTGGCATCCCAGATTTTTAGCCCATTCCAACGTAAACCGGTGGCGATCATCTTGGCATCGGGTGAATAGCAAACCACCTCCACGTCTTCCCCTATGTTGATTGGACCAAGGATAGTTTTTCCACTCTCGACATCCCACACTCTGAATGTTTTATCCCGGGATCCGCTCACCACTCGCCCTCCATCTGGACTCCACCTCACAGAACGCACTTTATCTGTATGCCCTGTCCAGGTTTTCATGACCTTGCCGGTGTCGACGTTCCACAATTTCACTGCGCCATCCCTACTCCCGCTTGCGATTTTCTTGCCGTCCGGCGATAATGCTATAGTCTCCACGTCGTCATCTTCGTCCTCCCATTCCTCCTCAATCTGAGTGCCCGTCTCCAAGTCCCAGACTTGGAATGACCTGTCCTCCGAACCGACGATGATCCGCTTTCCATCCGGCAGGCATAAGATATCCTTCAGGCCATTAACTTTGGTCTTTCGGAAGGGCATTATCGCTAGACTGTCGTGCATCGTAGGGGCGTCCATGATGTTTGTTTCGGGATTCACTGAATGGGTGCGTTATCATTTCTGCTCTTACCACCAAATTCCATCACTTACCTAGAATCCAGATGCACTTGACTTGTCCACAGAAAGACGAATGCGGAACGAAAGCTGCGATGGAGTGGTGTTGCGTTCGATGGAGTTCAATTTAGGAATGGATGTCGTTGTTCACGTCTTCAAAACGTGCGTCTTCCTTGTGTGTCCAGTTACCGCCACTTCACAGCTTTAGCACTTGGCTGTGTAGATTAAGCGCCCGACACTTTTTTTGGACAGCCAGTATGCCCACGTCCTTCATCTGCAATCGCTATTACAATCCTACAACTTCGCAATCCTGCATTTCTGTGCTAATCTGGTGCTGTGGCCTTTATACCTATTCCCTTGAACCACGTTTACCTTGAGAGTCCAACTTGCAACACCATGCACTTCTCTCCGGCCCTTGTATAACCGACATCAACCAAACGATGATACATACGAATTTCCAACAACCTGTCTACTCATCAACATACACTTCACGGAGTAATCGCGATTATCTTCCGCCACAGCTCTAGCCCCCCGCATTATCTATTTCAAAAAATGCTTAAAATGCGCTTGAGACTCGTTGGGAGATATAGATCTACTGGTCTCAACCATATGATGGAACGAACCTCAGCTTCTATGACGCTCGTGATTGGTAGCATCAAGTGGAAGATCAGAATAGCGAGAACACTTCTGGGATGAGTATCATCTCTGCTAGCGGATATGAATAGCACCCAGGGTAAGACACCGAGAATGGGGAAGCTAATGCCCGTGATGGCATTAAGGGCCACTCCGATGGAATTTTTCCATCTGACCCACTACTCCGGCCGTTACTGATAACGTACTGGTGACGATGGCGGACGCTTGAACAGTCTTCCTAGTGGCTGAGTGGGCAACGCTGGTCGCAGACCTGGGTCGGGCAGAGGTAGCAATGAGGACAGTGGAGACCCCGAAAGGCGGAGAGCGACAGGGAGACGAGGCGCGACAGACCCTGAAAGACAGAGAAGGAGCGGGGAGGAACAAACTCCAAGTGGACAGACATGGTTGCAGACCATTCGCAGCCGAGGTTGGTTCACGAGTGGGCAAGGGCGGCTGGAGATCTCGAGCGGGCGATAGTGGCCGCGGACCAATGGCGGACAAGAATGGCTGCAAACCCCGAGCAGGAGAGATTGGTTTCAGACCCAAACTAGGCGCATCTGGTTGTGTTGTGCACCCTGAGTGGTCAGACTTGGTTGCAGACTCAGAGTAACCGAGAGTGGCTGCGGACCAAGGGCGAATGTGAGTGGCTGCAGACCTCGAGCGGAAGGAAGTGGCAATCAACTCTTGCAGCATCCGTGTGGGTCACGATGGAAGTGATCAGCGAGTGCACAATCAATCCAGGATTACTCGCGTCACCCGCTTTTCATTGAGAACTTTCCCAGATTTCCTGATGTTTCAGGTGTTGTGGAGAAGATTCGTCCTGTGGTCAGATGTAAGGATTAGACGAAAACATGCACAAGAAGAGCAGTGTCATTGACTCCGATGCACGGTGTTTAAGGCCTCCAAAATAGCCCCCAGATCCTCGTCATTTCGTGGATTGTAGATGGAGTCTAGGGATTCAATCACTGCGGCCACAACACCACCGCAGGTGAAGGTAGAACACGATGCGGTATGGCACCAGTGGCGGCATAGCCTAGGTGCCTCAAGTTGGTCTGCACAACTATTGAGGTGCGATGATGAAAACGCACTTTTGTACCGCAGCCCTCTCGACTCCAAACAAAACACCCACCGCCTCTATCACACTCTGTCCACCTAACCAGCTTCTGTCTACCACAGGTGCATGAAAACTGTGGTACTTCGTACAGCAGGAGAGACTTCCACGCATGAAGGGCCCCCGGTCGAGATCATGCAGACCATTTCAAGTATTTTGTATGGCAGGGCCAGGGAAATGATATGCACACCAGGAACAACACACTCAGCACGGTGCTCGTTCATGAAAGTCGCGGGCATTGACAACAATTGCACGCGAAATTGCGAGCGCAAACAGATACCGCAAGCAGTGTACATATCCCACGAAGTGTGCTGCAGGGTCCGCATGGGTCAAATGAGTCAGACTGTCGAAAAAGAAAACAGTATCGGAAGGAGGAAGTAAGATACAACAACAAAATACAAAACGTTTACTATGAAGGGATACGTACGACAGAAATGTCAATGAGAAACAAGTTTCTTCCCTTGTGCTAAACAGACGCGCAGCCGAACCAGAGTCAAAAAAAGAGTCCAGCATCCGTCGTGTATTGTAAGAATATCATACCGCAACGTCGTTCAAGAAGCCAGTGCCGTAGTTGCAACTAATGTTGACCATCGGTGTGCTAAATAGGCGCACAGCAGAGCAAGCGCACAAAACGAGCGCGCCATACAGCAACAGTGCCATGAGGACGTGAAGGTGGTCCCATTGTACCCGAGGTACCAGCGACTGCAGACACTGACGAGGTATTAGCAGCTGGAGGTGAAGACGGTGTGCTCTGGATCACTATACTATGTGTCTGCGTGGTATGAGTATTGGAAGGTTGATACGGGCTAGCGGTTGGCATCTTTCTCTTTTTCGCGTGATAGTTCCTCTGTGCGAAAAGACTTAGTGGTGAAAGGAGAATAAGAGTGAAAAAACGCACAGGCTTTCCCGCTGTGTAAGGGACCTCGACCTCTCGCAACCGGATGTCCGATCGATCTCGTCTGCGCAGTATACCAGAAATGTTTCGGGTCCAGCTGAAAGGTCGGGATTGGGATTGAGTGGCAGACCCAGTTGCCCCATGTGGCTCGGAGCTGCGCCAGACTGAAGTAAATGGATTGAAGGTGCGTTGATGTGGTGTTGGGGTGGGCGGGGCATGGGATTGGGATTGAGATAGACGAATGCGCAACTGAAAATATTTTTTGTCAAAGCATTGAATAGTAGATGAGAGATGACATACATTAGCCTCTCGAAGTTCCCTGGCAAAAAAGCCTGGAGGTATATGAGCACCTTTGATCTTTGCCAGTCGTGGTGTAACATCAAGCTGGATGCATTGTCAGTGTCCTCGAAAGTGAAATATATCTATGCTTACGATATCTGACGGAAGGCCAGCTATTTCGACGATAGCGGAAACATCCCATGTGTAAATATGCTCGTCGTCGCAGCAAGTGAGAAGGAACTTTCCATCTACAGAAAACGTCGCAGACCTCACTTCATCTGGATGGTGAAGAGGTGTTCCGATGGGTTGATTTGTTTCGAGGTCCCATAGTTGCACTGCCTTCTCGGAGAACCCAATGGTTGCAAGGATGCGGTCATTGGGAGACAGTGAAATCGCATCGACGTCATAGTCTTCCCACAGGTCAACTTCAGTCCATGTGGCTGTGTCGAATTTCGATCCATCAGCGATAAGCGTTTTTCCATCCGAGGTCCATGCCAGGCACATAATTATTCCCTCGAATGTTTTGAGCAATTCGCCTGACTTGGCATCCCAGATTTTTAGCCCACCCATATGTTCATACCCGCATGTGGCGATCATCTTGGCGTCGGGTGAGTAGCAAACCGCCTCCACGTATTCCCCTATGTTGATCGGACCAAGGATAATTTTTCCACTCTCGACATCCCACACTCTAAATGTTTCATCGTCTGATCCGCTCACCACTCGCCCTCCATCTGGACTCCACCTCACAGAACGCACTTTATCTGTATGCCCTGTCCAGGTTTTCATGACCTTGCCGGTGTCGACGTTCCACAATTTCACAGCGCCATCCCTACTCCCACTTGCGACTTTCTTGCCGTCCGGCGATAATACCATAGTCCACACTCCGTATTCTTTATCCTCCCATTCCTCCTCAATCTGAGTGCCCGTCTTCACGTCGTCATCTTTGTCCTCCCATTCCTCCCCAGCCTGAGTGCCCGTCTCCAAGTCGATGACTCGGATTGACCCATCCCATGAAAGGACGATGATCCGCTTTCCATCCGGCAGGCACAAGATATCCATCAGGTCATCTACTTTGGTCTTTCGGAGGAGCATTGTCGCCAGACTGTTGTGTATCGTAGGGGCATCCATGATGTTTGTTTCGGGATTCACTTAATGGGTGCGTTATAATCCCAGCTCTTAGTACCACCAAATACCATCACTTACTTAGATCCAAATGCACTTGACTTGTCCACAGAAAGGCGAATGCGGGACGAAAGCTGCGATGGAGTGGCGTTGCGTGCGATGGAGTTCAAGTCAGGGAAGGATGTCGTTGCTCAAGTCTTTTACACGTGCGTCTTCCTTGTGCGAGTCCAGTTACCGCCACTTCACAGCTTTAGCACTTGGCTGTGTAGATTAAGCGCCCAACGCTCTTTTTGCACAGCCAGTATGCCCACGTCCTTCAACTGCAATCGCTATTGCGATTCTACAACCTCGCAAGCCTGCATTCCTATGCTTCCCTACGCCAATCTGGTGCTGTGGCCTTCATAACTGTCCCCTTGAACCGCATTTACCTTGAGCGTCCAACTCGATGCACCATGCACGTCTCTCCGGCCCTTGTATGATTTAAATTTCCTGATGATACATGGGAATTTTCATCTACCTGTTCTCTCATCAACGTGCACCTCACGGAGTAATCGAGATAGTCTTCCATCACAGCTCTAGCCCCTCGCATTGAAGATCATCTTTGAACCATAACCCAGGCGAAGTAGGTGCCGTCCACATGATAGCGAATTTGTCGTCAGCTTCGATGTTGAAAAGCAACGCACTGATTCCGAGACCTTCGATAGTGGACAGCCTCCCGTTCTTCCTGATTGAGAATCATCTCAATAACCTCCGAAGCGTACTAAACAAGCGTCCGGTCTGACGGTACATATCAGCTGCCGGTACATCATTGAAAACAACAACCAAGTGACACCCTGAACTCGCCAGGTTTGTCTTATGCTCATGCTTTGGATCTTGGGCAGGACAAATATCATACGGTGAGCCTTGGCGCAAGTATGTGGTCACAATGGATTCAAGTCTGCGTTGTGCTAATTTGGAATAGTCTTGGAAGGGACTTGCAAGGATTGGTGTCGTACTACCTTACAGACAACTAGCTCAGTAAGTAAAACAGACTCTGCTCTACAGACTAAACATCAACCACAAGCCATCTAGACCACGGTGTTTCCGAAATAACATCAGCTCCGTTCGCACCTTCCCAATTGGCGTTAAGAAGATAAATCCTATCCTTTTCGGCCCATATGCCCCTTAAGTCTAAAACACTGGAACCAAACTTTCTGTCCAATTCGACGTCGACATAAGGCAGAGACGTTGTCACGCTTTCACAACTTGTCCTAACCCCGTCTGTTCACCACAGCTAGCGGGCTGAAGTCCATCACATGTAGTGCGAGCCTTCTGCGAGTCAGGTTTGGTTCGTGGATTGGGAATGGCCTGCACAACTCGAGTACCGCTAACATAAACTGAGGATGAACCTGTGTGCCTGAAGATACGAGCATTCGAAGGCCCCCAGCGTATCCACGGAATTGGCGTCGTTCCTGTAATCCGTCTAGATCAAAAAAGATCCTCGTGGAAATGATGAAGACTTCGATACGATGAGTCGAGGCAATGCAAAGTAGCTTGTGTTTGGGGTCCGAGGTGTACATCGTTTGTGGGGCTTGCGTCTGCGGTGATGAGCTGTGCTGAATACCACTGTCATCCATCGGAAGGGGGCAACCCAAGTCCGGCAATGGGAAGGGCAGCAGGAAGCATGCCATTAATTGTGGCGTTTGGGACATATCCTCGATTGAATAGAGCTTTAAATTGTCGGTGACAACAAGCAACACAGTGTTTCCAAGGAAAGAAACATCGAATTCGTGGCGATGGTTGAGAAACGTGTTGTTGAGGACACACTAATTGAGAATAAACCATCAGGTCGTCGACTACTCCTGACCAAGACTCACATTGGATGCAGTTGAATTTTCCAGTCCCAAACCTGCAGCTGCCACATCCTCCCAGATGAAATGCGTGTGCTGTGTTGCCTGCGCAGCAAAGCAATACATCTCCCACAACCCTTGAGCGTCCCATAATTTGTATCAAATTAAGGCAGCTCTGACAGAACCAGTGTTCGTCCAACAGCTTGGGGGTGAATACTATCATCATGTAGGGCTCTAAGGTCGACGTCGACTGTTTTACCTAACTGGAGAGGACCACGGGTAACAATATACACGACATCAAGCAGGTTTTGTGCTGGGTCCATGAATACATCGAGGTTGGTTAAGTGGGGAACTGAACACAACGTTCCTCGAGACCAGTTGCGCCTGATTTGTAGCTGTGAGGGCTTTAGTAGTATCGGAATGATCGCGGCCAAGTCTCGGTCAAAATTCCGCCAGCAGAGATGACCATCGGCGATGTATATGCATATAGAAGACAAGTTTCTTGGTAAAGAGATCGTTTCGAAAGAATGGAAGTTTGAGCTTGAACCACGCGTGGGCTTTGTCCCTCAAGAGTTGTAGGCACTTGGAAGAAGTGTGACCAACCACATCGTGGACAGGAAGCAGTCGTTGGCCACTGAGTTCGATGGTGTACTGAAGCTCGGAGGAGGACATGTACGTCTGGCGAAGGGCCTTGCATACCTACAAAGGATTATCAGTATGAAAGCTCGTTAGATCAACAACAATATTAATGCAAACATAACCCACGGATGTACAGCTTAAGATATCTCGGGAAGGAAGGAAGCTCAGAACATAAAACACGAGTTCTTCAGCCAGAGATAGGAACCCTACTTTGGCCTTCATGCTGTTGTGAGCTCCCTTGACAAGGCGATATGGCAACTACTCACTGGCAATTGCCTATACCTGCAAGTGGGGCAATGGGCGGACTTTGAAACCATTTTGTTTGTGAGTTGGTCGTCGCCGCGAGCGAGTGCAAGAAGCTCTGGATTCAAATCATAGGTACGGGCAATATCTGGGTCCGTTGCCACACTAGTTGCTTTGGAGCCAGGAGCTCTGCCTGCGCGTAACTAGCTAGCCTCCTCCAGCAAGCGTATCTCTGCATGGTGCAAAAGTATCGTTGAACTGCCAGTATTTGTAATTTCCATGGCTGGAAGCCCACGACCGTGACCTCTTCAGGCCTGTGTTGAGGTGCGATTGATCGTTTCCAAACTATGTGATGGTACTACGTATAAGTTTGTCATTGTGAAGATAACTGAATTGATTCAGGACTTACAATGATTATCATGAATTGTTACTATGACTTTGATCATACCTAGGCTAGCAGTGCATGGTTTGGAGCAAGTTGAGAAGCACGCCGAATATTTTTCATGCACCACTAGGTAAATTGAATGATTTCAAATTCAAGGTCCGGGTGCCACCAAATATTTGCTGCATACTAACACCGTCTCATGCCAACTACTCAACTTGTCTCAATACTTGCCGTTCGTCTGTGGTTTAGCCTACCCCAAGTATCGCTCGCAATGTAAGTTACATCTTCGTCGCACTGTCAGGTCACGTCTCGTTTCATAAATTCTAGCTGCGCTGAGATTCTTACTGAAAAGCCCTTTCAGAACTTCAAGTTCGAACGACACCTCGACTGGGTACCGAGCGCTCCTTTACTACATCCGTCGAGCGCACCGCCAATATGCTGTTCTTCTTTTCACAGGTGAGTCTTCTGATTCTCCAGCATCTCTACTTTTGTCCAGATAGGACCTGAGTCAGTGAGAGAATGAAACTTACTATACCGCATTAACTAACGGGAATTGCAAAGACGCGATGCCATAGAAGCTGTTCTGGTCAGTGTGCAAGGCACAGTAAGGGGGATACTAGGTACAGTGCGAATAACTGTCAGGTCCGTCTTTATATGCCTGAATCGGTGACATTCAGAATTCGAGGCTTTCTATATTTATTTTTACTCACAGATTGGGTACGGGCTCACAGCGCCCATCGCGAAACCCATGAGGAAGCATCGCTACCATGATCCTCCGCGTTCATCTTTGCGCGACCGTGGTGAAACACATAGTTCGTAAGTACGCTTTTAGCCTTTGTGACCCGGACGTCTTGGCTGTGCACGAATTGTGTCCGGGCCTAGACCAATCTTATCAGTTTGTCCAATGAGAAAAATAGATCAATTAACACCATACTGTCCTCCTGGTATTCAAGCGTAAGACCGAACCCGGTCTGAAGCTTATGCTTATGGCGCGCCTACGAACAATATAAAGGTACTGGTGCTCGGGTGTCGCTTTTGAAGCAGTCAAAGGAACATCCTGCTCGCATATCTCTGCTCATCGTAAGTCTAGACAGCCCGAAAGTCCTACGGGTTTTTCATCTTCAGCTGACGCGTTCAACAGGATTGGTCAGGATGCGCTGGCGGCTCCCATTCACGAAAAAAGACACCCCAATCACTTGTTATGATGACTTGAACAATCCAAAGTCACACGGTCTAGAGCAAAGATATGTCAGCCCTACCACTGGAACCTGTCGAAAGCTTGTCGTGCAAGCCGTCACTCCCTCCGGCAAATCCGAAGTCGCCATTAGCAGCCACACTAACCAGGCAAGCAAACTCGCCATATGGCTGCTATCCAATTCCCCCATACGAGGTTGGATCATTTTTGAATGGATAGTCCGATGGTTGTGGTTCACATCGAAGCTCTTATGGTCAGCTGCCTGGCTGCTCGCACAGCTTTTTGCTCCCTTCGACTTGTCAGATGACGCTGGGGAGGATTCTGCGGATTTGTTTAACACTGTTTATACAAACCGTATGTTCGTGGGTTTCGCGGTCAGTTATGGGCAGCTCGTTCGCCTATGGAACATTCTGCGCGTGCTATCGAGGTTGGTGAGACAGATATCCCTACACACACCCTTTATCCTCGACTTCTTGTTATCCGCGATCCGATTCGAAATGAGTGGGTCGCATGTGCAGATCGCGAAACCATCATCCGTACCAAATTCATCGCTATCTCCTACCGCGCCACTGATGCCTACACTCGAGGCCCAAATCAAGATATAGAAAAGGCACAGTTCACAGAGGAGGTCCGCGCAGCTGTGCTCGGACAGAAATACGATGCGTATTGGTGCGATTTGGAGTGTGTAGGAGAGACGCCGGCAGAGAAGAATTTGGATTTGTACTGCATGGCGGACGTCTACCGTGGAGCAGAGCTGACTTTGATCATGCTCGGCAAATCTGCAGACGGGGAGAACGAGTGCTGGAAGGGCTGGGGAGAACGGGTGTGGACTATGCCTGAAGCCCTCCTGAGCTCTCGCCTTTGCTACAAGTTCCGAGATCGGGACTTGGTTACTCCATTGTCGCTGTTTGAGCTAGCTAACCTGGCATATACAAACTCCGATATCGAACAGGCTATCATCAACGCATACAGTGGGAAGGATCCGCTTGAGAGGCTGGAGCGCTTGACGCTGTTGAAATCAGCTATATGGCGGCGCGGTACGGCAGCTCTTGCACCAGGTGTTGCTCCTCCTCCTCCTCCAAAGATGACAGGCGAGAAGTCTGACACCAGTGGGTCGTACAAGGCAGAGCGTGTGTATGCCCTGATGGGCGTTTTCGAGCACCGGATTCATCCAAACCGGTCGGAGGATGATTTGCGCGCTCTCGTGAGGCTATCAATGGCCAACGACAATGACCGTATCGCTGAGCGCATGGTATCCATGCTGCCCTCGACCATCACCAAGACGGCATGTTGGTACTCCGATGATGATATCTACCGTGCCAACCTTTGGGATATTCTACCAGAGATCCAAGTCGCTGGTGTCACCGAGAATGGAGCTCTTGTGGTTGATGGGTGTCGTGCAGCAGCCATCAGATGGAAAGATTTCCCGGAGGTTTCGTTTGCGACCACAGATTCGTTGAGGAGGACTATCATCGGTTTCGTTCCGTATCTCTCGTGGCCGGCTCTTATCATCGGGCTAGGTATTATCACGAGCTACCGAGCTGGAGGCATCGCGCTCATCATAATCGGAGTTGTGCTTCTCATTCTTTCCCCTCGGCTGTTCGTTTTCAGTCAATCTGGGCGTATCGTCAGCGCACAACCATGGTTCATTGGAGTGAAAGGCGCTATCAGCAAGGAAGAAGTAGAGATGCACTTGTATGGTGGCGCCAGAGGACACTTCCCAAGAATGTATTTCACGCCGAGCGGATCGCAGTTCTCAGTCCCAGAACGAAGCACAGAACGAGGAGGTTCGTTCAGGCAATACGACGATGCCAAACTAGCGGATAGCGGACGAGACGCAGGGCACATCTACACACTCATTGACACGTGCTCGTCGACGATGTACTATTTCCGTGCCGAGCGGCCGCCGACTGTGTGTATATTCACCGGACGGGAGGGAGGGCTTGGTAGGTTTGTGCTGTGTTCGGAGAGGTGTCATATCAATGAGCTGCATAAGGAGAGCGTGTTGAGGATGCCAACGGAGATCAGCCAGAAGATGGAGTTGTGTGGATGGCTCGCGCTTGGATAAGATTTTTTTCCTGTGGAATTTCGCTTTTGGATGTACTTTACTGACTCGGACGCCGTTTAGATATATCATATTGACTCGGGGATTCACTGCAGAATGTTGTCGCTTGAGGGCTCTTATTATCCATAAATCGTATTAGGGTCTGTCACTTGAAATTCAGTATCATTACCGATGAAGTGAGAACTGAGCGAGAGGACAACCAGCAAGTTGGGGAACTGGTAGGGCAAGTATGTGGGTTATACAAGACTGGTGAAGAGCCCAATTGATTGCAACTTTGCAAGACATATGCACGATAGCCGTTCGACAAGTTGATCTGCCAAACAACGACAAATCGGGCATCGTGAAAATGCTGCGCCACTGCTGCGACTGCTGCGGCAACTGCCGCGACCACTGCTGCGGTGCTCTCAAACCATGCATATCAACTGGTCTACACAAGCTGCTAGCTACTTGGACCTCTCAGTGTCTTCCGAACGAGTCAAATGGTCTGTCACATTGAAATCTAATTGAGTTACAAAGTGATTTTACTCTCTTATCATTGAGTGACTGCACAGTCGCAGCCATCACTTTAAACCGCATCATGATTCTGTGTCACCTTTCTTCGTTTCTAAGGTTTCCCACTACTGGCATGGAATTTTGGTTGCTCTCGCTTTCGAGGTCGTGTTGGCTACTAGAATTCAGAACCTCGTTTGTGCTTGCAGCCACATTTTTGCTGTCACTGAAATCTGGCCCGCGTTAATGGGATTGTCAGCTAGAACCGTTTGGAAAGTTAACAAACAAACACGACACCTCAAGCTCATTTTCATCATAATCAGCAGGTCATTGTGGTTCCAGTAAGATGGAAGCCCAGCATCTAGGCCCCACTGATAGTTTCCCGCAGAACCTGACTGAGCCGACTTCTCGAACAGACGCTGTTCGAAGACGGACAGACATTCCAGGTCAACATCAGTGTGAATCACATCTGTGCTTCTGCCGGTCTGCTCCAAAAGTGTCGTCCATGCGGCATCGAGAACAAATTCCTCCTGGGCGTCTGTGGTACCATCTCCAGGGTAGCCAGGATTCGCCTCTAATGTGCTGCGCTTGTTGCATGCGAGCATGATGCTGAGTGCGTGAGCAAATGGCGCGCAGCCTAACCATTACGCTACAGTCTCTCGTGCTTCTTTAATGTTATCGAATATCCAACAGGCGACTTGTACTTGTTGAACTGCAGTTAAATCACCGCAATACTTGATTGCACCTCGACGTGTAGAGTTGTGCTAGATGACAGAGTTGAGTTGATAGTGGCTGCTTCTAAGGAAGATTGCCGGGTTGTGCGAATCACCGAGGTTGGATGAGGATGGATAGTTAACGATAGTCTTCTTCCCTGTTGCTGTAGATGACGTCCAACAGGCAAATGATGGATATTCTCGAGGCGAGGAAGGCTGATGAGGTGCTGTGTTGCAGATTTGAGCCCTGTCGTTCCATTCCTTCTTGTCAGCCTCGCATGCGGAAGATTGGAAGACATGGACCCACAAGATTGAACATCTTGCTAGTAGTACTGCATAATCTTGAGGATGAAGGGACACTGAATGATGTGAGATAGTATGTCGCGGGCATCGCGGTCGTCGCGGTCATCATCTTTCCATATATGGGCAGTGCTGCGACATTGTGACCGCGACGACTGCGACACGCCCGCGACAACTTGAAGATGCTGCGACACTAGTCAACATTTATAAAGTTAATACTTACAATTTGACAACGTCAAAATGGTCATTGTACGCATCGTATTGCAGACTCTAATTGTAATATACATACTTCGGTTGGTGAATTGACGCAGAGTCCAGAGCATGTGATCAGCAATAAGCAAGTTGTAGTAGTAGTGTGTCATCGCGGCAACTACCGCAGCAGTCGCAGCAGTGGCGCAGCATTTTCCTTGGAGTATGTGGTGCCCTGTTCCAACTCGGAGCCTCATTCGGTTCCAACATTTGGTAACATCCAAGTCCGAACATCCGGAGCCCGAAACCCCCCCAACACCATCATCACCCAATGCCGCATTTTTTAGACTGTGGGAAACTGGTCACTACACCCAAAACATAGCCATTTCTGGTCATCTCCCAAATTTCAACATTTCCCACACTCCTCCCCAGCACATTCCTGCCCTCCACCATACCATATCCACCTATTTACTGTAGAGAAGTATCAGTGCATGCTATGTACATACAATAGGTCACAATAGAACGCTTTTTTTGGTCTGTTTTTGTCCCAATACAAGCCCCAGAAACCAGTACACATAATCAGAAAAAACATATCAAAACACATCCGCATTTTTGCCCCTTACATAAATGATATAATGTCTTGGCACAGTAGTTATATGTTTTTTTAGCATATATGAGTCTATTCCACCGCTTTTTTGGCCCTCTAAAGGTCCCTGCAGCACCAGATGCTAGTATGCACACAAAAAATAACAAATAGCTTCGCATTTTTTCAATTTTAGCTGTACAGACTTGTAAACATGATCCCCAGCAACCTCTCAATAGTATATACAGAAGATTTGATGAATAGGGAACTGAAATCTGATTTTTACAGGAGAAATACCCTACAAATGTAATTGGTGCGGGGTGGAGTGGTGGAGTACATAAGCAGGGCAATTTTTAATAAAGGAATAACATGGACGGACCGTTTCCGGACGTTTCCGGGGTCTCTCGGTTATAACTTACGGTATACTGCTGGTAACTGAAAGCCATTAAGCGTAAAAGCCCCGAGTTGGAACAGGTAACACATCACCGTTTTCCTTGTGCCCCATCGGGCCGGCATTTGCCGAGGACTCGTTGATCATCGATCATCGTGAAAAATCACTGCTGTACCTTTCCAATTCCGAACGAATGTGTCGGTCTAACTTAAGCTATTGTACCGAGCCCCATTTCATCTAGCTCGCAGGCAAATATTGTGAGAATCACCCAGTACATCTTTGGTTGACACTTGCAGAAGAAGAAAAGGTTGCTGGCTTCGAACGTGCCGCCCCCATGCAGAAACACCCTTCTCTGTAGCAAACCCACCCAACTTGTGATCTAATTCCACAGAAACAAACAGTCGTTAGCGATGCTGCTGGCCTGGTGCTCTCCCATGTACAAAAGGGACAGATGATTTCTCATCCGCATAAATTGAAATGTTGATGACATTTACTCGAGGGCTGGCTATAGGGAGAGATCTGATTGAACAGATTCAGTGAATGAATCACGCAAGATCCTCGGGGCGTCGTGAAAATGCTGCGACTGCCGTGACCACTGCGGTGGTCTACACTTGTTGCTAGCCACTTGGACCTCTCAATGTCTATCGGCCACTCTCCACCCACAAACAACGAAGCACATGAACCCCCATGCTTTTAAGGTCTTATCTATAAGTGGTCCTCAGTCGCCGAACCTCAACAACCCTCAACACCTTCGAGTTCAGGTCCAGATGAACTCATCAATCGCCTCTTCTCGTTCTTCCTTACCACCTGACACCAGTGAAGAAATCGAACTCCCGCAATGCTCCTCCCAGTGTGTCAGCAAACCAGATTGGACCAATCTATCCTCTACACCGCACCGCCTCCGCCTCATGTCATTCTCTTGCGCTTCTTTGCAAGTTAGACTTCTTTGTAGAGTATGTACCCTCTTGTTACTGCCACCGTTCCACACTGATCCTCTAGCAAAACCATCCCATCTCTAGTCCTTGACCAACCTTCAGCAACATCCATTTCTGATCAAGCAGAGAGTCCCGCTCTTGGTTTTCGAAGCATTCACCTACAAGTGAGTTTTTTGGGTTAGTTTTGAGTTTGGGTTCAACTGCGAAGAAAAATCTTGTTCTACCAGCAGATTCCATCTTGCCGGCAATTGGTCCGACGACTGTTGCGCTCTCTGATCACGACATGGTTCACGAGTCAAGGCAGGGCCAAGAGCATATACAATCTTCTTTGTACTTTGTACCTCACCATGGGCAGGATCGTCCGACACTATTATTATCGATGCCAGGCCATCCAATTCTCCCAATCGAAACGCGCAGATTAGTCAACCATCTTCTCTTCATTGCAAACAATTTGTTGAGAATCTCAAATAATTAATCAAGGATTAACCAGGCCGCAGCCGTCCAAATGATTGTGGTTCTGTGTGCAGTCACCATTCAGGAGTCCATCCTGTAGCTTTCTTTGGTTATACGTCCGACACGATATCAATGACCCTAACCATATCACGCAAACAGGCTAACAATATTATTCTGGCCCATCTGGCCCATCAGCGGTCCTGGATAAATATTGGCATCACTGTTCTTCTGCTGCGTATAGTCATTGAGTTACAATCACTTCTGCCTGTTCAATGCATTACAGGCGAACATGGATTTTAACAACCTTCTAGTGCCGATTTACAGCCCCAGATTGCTACTCCCACTATTGGGGGTGAGTGCTGCTTGATTCTAGACTACAGACGAGCTAATCGAGGTCATGGGTTCCTTCGGAAGTATGGAACCATCAATCATTGCCGTACAATGTTGTGCTATCAGAAGAAACCGTGGTGAACATTCATCACTGCCACAGCATGCAGATATACCGTCAAGGACGAAAAACTCTCATCCGAAGACATGTTGCCATACTATTATTTCAGAAACGGCCACAAATTACTTAGCATAAACTCCAGGATATAAGTACCAAGTGCTTGAAACAACATTTTGATCATCCTCTCACCAAGCTTCCTGTCTGCTAGCTTTCCATGATGTCAACCAACAGACTTCCCACATCCACTCTTGATGGTGGTGTACGTATATCTCCTCGGCCATGCTGTTATGTCCTGAATGTCCTCTCAAATATAGGTCCTACCAAGCATCCGCCAGGCTATCGCCAATTTTCTTCGTCGTTGCGGCTTACAATATACAGATACCACGATCGACGAAGCATACCACTCTGAATGCTGTCAGGAGGCCATCAGCCGTGGCTTCCCGATGGACGGGAAATACTCCATCCGCGCACAAATGGACATTGGTGTGGCCATGGCGGCTTACAGTTTCGCACACCTTCCTGACCCTGCGGCTAGGATGAGGATATGCCTCATCACTGCTGTCAATGCCCGCATTGATGACATGGTGGTCAGGGGAGAAGACATGGTGCATGTGTACCGTTTCAACGAGCGGTTTGTGAACTGCCAACCACAGGGTGATCCAATTCTGAATGCGCTCGATGTGCTCTTGCGTGAGATCACTTGCCTTCATTCCCCGCTGGTGTCAAATATTATCACTGCATCCATACTCAACTCCGTGTCTTCCATCTGCCTTGATTATGAGACTAAAAACATGCAGGTATGGTTTATATCTGAACAAAGGTTGCACATCTGATCCCCGTTATTGTAGGTCTTGCCCCAGACTCCCTTATACGCAGAGTATTCAAGGATCCTATCAGGAATTGCGGATGCATATGCATTATTTATCTTTCCTTCTGTGCTCCCTATCCGTGAATACATCCAAAGTATGCCGGATCTGAGGATTGTCATAAACCACGCAAAGCAAGTACATCAATATGACTCCCCGTTAAGCTTCTTAACCCCCCGTCATTCAGTGATATACTATCTTACTACAAGGAGGAAATTGAAGGCGACACCGCAAACTACCTGTCGCTCATGGCAGCCTCTCGTTCCATCACCAAACAGGATGCTCTGAATGAACTCGTCGAGAAAACTGTACAAGCACATCACAATATCCTCGAATGCCTGAGACCTCATACCGAGGCTTATAACTCCTACGTCCATTTTTCCGATGGGTATGTCAAATTCCATGCCGCCTTAAGAAGGTACAAGATGGATGAGATCATGGGAGAGATGCCCTCTTCTTGATGGATGTTAATGCCTCTTCGTTGTATGATGCTTTCCAAATTTCTATGTTGATCACTATATCTTGACTTAGCAACTAGCTACATACAGGTCTGTATCTGGCAGTGGGATGTTACTTGACTGATGATCCATATGCGCTCCTCGCTCAGCTGTTTGTTGGGCTTGTATTATACTAAAATGAATCTCTCTCTGACCTCTATGCTCTCGATCGCTTTCACTCGGTTTCCCACTGATCTCAAATCGACCGAAGGCCATGAGCAACTCCGGTGTTTCGGTCTGGCAGTCTGACGTCTCCTCTGAGTCAGCCTCGCAGACCACATCAACTTTCTATCCCACATATGTCACGACTGACAGCGCATCTTTTTTATGAAAGTGGTGTTTTCAAATTTCAACCCTGGGTCGACGGACTTTGCCGTTCCGTCACGGTATCATGTGAGCACTCTATTTTGTGATTCTTTACGAAAGGATATGAAGAGCTCGACCTTCAAGGTTTGAAGTCTGGTAGCAGCCTGTGATGCTCCGGATCGTGCTTTTGAATCCTTGTTTATTGTCCAAAGTTGGGGCGATTATCGGACGTTCAAGTTGAGGCTCAGTCACGGTAGAAATCCACGTATGAGATAAGTTAAAGTTATTAACCTCTTCAGCCCGATTCCGTGGTATACCGTCACCTCTCAAAAGTTAATCAATGTCGGTGAGTCATGTTGCGTGTAAATTCAAATCTGATCAATTTGGAAATAGCTGTAAAATGTTGAGTTGTGGCGTATGTTTTCATTTCATCTGGAGAGACTCATCTCGAAGCTGCGCCCTTTTTGGAGGCGAACACGAGCGGTGACCCTGACTCACCCGGATTATATTGACGCCCAGCCGCATTCAACTGAATCCAACCCACATTCTTTGACTGTTCATCACTCACCGCGAAGCTGCTAGTTGGGCAAACACTGTGAGGAACTACGATATGTGGTATGTTCGCATCGTCAGTTTCTGCTTTACTGATCTTACTGTGTAGGGTGGAGGGCTTGCCAGACGATTTAACACCCTTTATTACCCGAACAACCCAGGACCACACAAACGGAGGTGCATTTGGCGATGTTTGGAAATGCAATTACAATACAGATGATATCTCAGCCGTCGTCAGTCCATATGTTAGACTCGTTCATCATGCACTGGCTGACCAATTAATTACTGGAACACAAGGTTGCAGTCAAGGCCTTAAGGTATCCAGACCACTATTGTGATTCAGAGAAGGCAAGAGACATGAGGTCCGCATACTTACATGCTACTTATATCATTTAGGTCTTCCAGAAAATCAGCCGAGAAATTGGTATTTTGAAGATTCTACGCCATAAAAACATCGTACCATTGTTGGGTACAGCGACAGGATTTGGACGGTGGCCAGAGTTGCGCAGTTTAGTGACTCTGTGGATTCCCAATGGCACATTGAATGTCTACCTGGAATCTAAACGCAACGATCTAACAATGTTGGACCGTTCACGTATGGTAAGCAGGATTCCCATCACATCCTTTCGCTTCTCAAGACTCACCCAAAGTTGGAGCTAGAGGATGTTAGCACTGGACTGCGGTACTGTCAGTTTCATATATTTTCTCAGGATGTTCTAGTAATTTGCCATGGGTGCAGTACACTCGGTGCCTGTCGTGCACGGGGATATAACAGGGGTGAGCCCGGAACTGCAGGGGTTTTCATGAAAGCTAATGGACTTGTAGGCGAATATACTGATTGACGAGGGAGGCCAGGCGAAGCTAATCGATTTTGGCCTTTCTACCATTGTCCGGCCCCTTTTTGGCCAGTCACACTTGGTTGCGACATCTATACGCCCAGGTGCAATTCGTTACGCGGCACCAGAGCTTCTGTCAGAAGAGGTCTTTGACCTACCTTTGGAAAAATGTGATATATACTCTTTCGGTTGTGTGATGCTTCAAGTGAGTCGGTTTAGTTTCAAAATACTCCCCTGATGACGCATGGAGCAAGATCCTCTCGGGTCAGCACCCTTGGTTTGAGATAAAGTCTCTGAAGCCAGAATTTTCTATCTTGAATTTGATATCTCAAGGTCGTAGCCCGCAGCGGCCTGGTGGCTACCCTGCAATAATGGACTCAGATTGGGACATAATTCAAAAATGTCTGCAGTTGAGATGTGAACTTCGACCTTCAGCAGATGAAGTACATGACTTTGTCGTGCATAGGCATTCCTTATCAGGTCAGTCTGTATCATTCGTGGTGGATTGTTGACCATTTACTTAAATGTACTCCAAGATTCTTCTAGCACATTGAATGATTCTCCCGACGATACCCAGGATGGCTTCCCTGGAGCTTCCTTGCACGATGATGCTGACCATTCTGACATCACAGAACGCCTGCACAACAGTCCGCAGCCCCACTGTGATCACGAGTTGACAAATCCAATCATAGACCCTCAAGCTCAGAAATCCTCGTAGGTCAAACTCTGCACAGATTCACAAGTTTGAACATTCATTTTCTTTAGTTCTTGTACATCACTCCTGAGCCTCGGCAGCACTAGCGCGGTAACGGTGTTTGACACTGCTTGTTCATCACCCCAGAGTCTCAGCAACACTGATGCGGAAACAGTGTTCGACACTGCTTGTTCGTCACTTCGGGGTCCTAGCACTGGTTCTTGGTCGTTACTCCCAAGTCTCGAAACTGGTCCTATGAGGCCGCTCGACACTGGTTCTCGTGAGTTACATTTATATCAAATAAGTGTCGATGTGGATATGTATACTCTATCACCAGGAGTAGTTCAATCGACCGGCATCCCGGGACATGAACATGGACAATCAACACCACTCATACCCTCACCCCCACCTCCAAATGCAAGCAACCGCAAAGTAGGTGCTCTACTTCTTGGGGCGCATTACCGCAAAGAGCGCCCGCTGATTGAATATAGCAGATGCGCCCGTGGGAAAGAAACATTGTCATATTCGGCAAAACTGGCTCAGGAAAAAGCTCTATCATCAACACAATCGCACAAACCCAGCTCGCGGAGACATCTAATGACACATATAGATGCACATCTACCACTCAACGCTACCAAGTAGAAATTTCAGGCCAGACATTTGTCTTGATTGATACCGCAGGTCTCAACTCGGGGGTGGCAGCGAAAGCAGAAAACCAGTTGAAGAACTTGTTGTGCGAGCTCATGAACCCTAGGTCTGATGGAATCAGCCTTCTGGTGTACTGTGTGCACTGCGCGACTCCCCTTCGTGCCCTCGTCAAGGACTACACCACATTTTACTCTGGGATCTGCCGGGAGAATGTCCCGATCGTCATTGTCGTCACAGGATTGGAGAAAATGACTCCCATGGAAGTCTGGTGGGATAGCAATTGGAGGGAGATCAAGAGTCTTGGCATGCATTTCGCAGGCCATGCATGCGTCACAGGCCTCCTAAACACCTTCACTCATCGCATTACAGAGTCAAGCAAAATTCTGCGCAACCTTATTTTAGAAAATTTCTCAGAACGGGTTGTCGATTACAGCTTTTCTCTCCCAGACATGAGAAACATAGTTCGTGCTCCTACATGCTCGACATGCGTTACGCAAAGAGAACTTACTCAATTTCGCAGATACCTCTGCGGGAAAAAACCATTGTCATATTCGGCAACAACGGCTCGGGGATAAGTTCGATCATCAATGTGATCGCCCAAGAACAGCTTGCAAAGACATCCTGTGACGCACGTGGATGCACTTCAACTCCTCAACGCTACCAAGTAGAAATTTTAGGCCACAGATTTGTTCTGTTTGATACCGCAAGTCTCAATCAGGGGGTGGGAGGCACAGTGACAACAGCGAAAGCAGAAAAACAGTTGAGGAGTTTGTTGCATAAGCTCATGAACTCCAAGTCGGATGAAATCGGCCTTCTGGTGTACTGCATGCACAGGACGACTGCCCCTCCCATTGTCGCTGAGGCCTACAACAAATTCTACTCTGGAATCTGCCAGAAGAAGGTTCCGATCGTTATCATCGTCACAGGATTGGAGAAAGAGACCCACATGGAGAGCTGGTGGAATACCAACAGGAAAAAATTCGAGGGCATGCATTTCGCAGGCCACGCTTGCATCACAGCGATTCAGAAGTACCAAGGCATTCCAGACGACTATACTCGTCGTGTTGCGGAGTCGGGCGACGTTCTGCGCGACCTCATTGTGAACCATTACCCGGACTTGGCAGTCGACAACAGGCGGTTTGAGCAGATATGTAATACTTGGACCGTGACTGGTATGCCTATCAAGAGGGGATCAACGGCAAGCGGGAAGTAAACTGTCAAGTTAAGAGGTTTGACCTTCGGCCTATTATTCAGATCATATGTGCGACGGATTTCCTATGTATGTAACTTACTCACAATGTATACTGCATTTCACGATGTTGGCTGGGCACTGCGCAGGACAGTCCACTCATCCGTCCGAAAATCTTACACTTTGCATGTTGTTTGCATGTACCATGTTAGTATTTCCATTTTATCTAATCATCTGCCACTGCTCACACTCAACATACAGCATGTTACATAGAACTAAACACATCTCCCGTCCAAAAAATAGCTCTATAAGTCAAACGTCCGGCGAACTCTACCAAATCCACCAGTCATCTCGTACAATACATACCTCGCTCGACAAATGACGTCGAGTAAGCCACACGGTAAGGTGTCACACTGTATGCTCTGTAGGTGACATGTCGGACATGGGAATTTGCATCAGAGCATCAGAACCGTGTGTCTGTCGCTTCATCTGCCAGAGATGGCGGTGCATGCGCGTGGCGAGGATCACAAGGACTATGAACTGGAAACTGTACGTGGATGCACGTTTGGGCATTGTTAGTGGAATTGCACAGAAGGTTGTGGACGTGCATACTCGTGCAATATAGCGTGGTAGGAGTACTGGATGTGCAAACATCATGCATCAATGACTCGAGGTCATAGGAGATATTCGGGAGATACACGCACATGGAGGAGAAGCGATGTGAATATGTTTGCGACCGAAAACACTTCAGGGAAGAGAATGACCATGGGTGAGCACGGAAAAACGGCGCGTGCAAGTGTTGACTCACAAAGACCACATATATAATAAAGTACATTATGGTTCACCAAGACAATGTACAGACGGCTTGTGGTTATCCGCCAGTTCTGTATGGCGCGTATGAGTGTGAGGGTCAAGAGTCCTGGGGAGTATCTATCAGCGTGCATTTGTACATGTGCATACTTCTGATCACCTACCCAGTTCGAATGCGCACAGAAGAAGAAATGGTATGAAGAGTTGGAGACTACTCGAGCTCTGGTAGCACCCTGTAATACCCGGGATCGCGCTTATTGCATCTGTGGAGGTGGACAGAATTGTTGAATGGTAGTGTAACACCAGGGGAGAGGTGAGAACACGTACATGTCGCGGGAGCAGTCGTGGCGAAGGAAACGCCAATGGCTGCCCCGACAAAAGTCTGGATGGTGCATCAGCAACTAGCTTTGGTGTGGCGAGTGGATTTGGGACTCACGAGAAAGGTAAACAGCATGGCTGCAAGCAAGATTTTATTGTTGTTCCAGAGCGCGCATGTTCTGAGGATGAAAAAGGCTGGATAGAACACATCAGGAACATACATATCTTAGGGAGGAAAGAGATTACACTCGGAGCAAACAGCTGATAGTATGCCTAAACCTGTGAGAAAAAGTGGGTTGCCCTCAGCAACGGTATGCATAGATAGATATACCATGCACGTACCTGAGCAAATATTGTCCAACGCCCGACATTCCTGGCAAAATCATGGAGTAAGCAACCTTCACATCTCATCGAGTCTCTCCTGCACGTTCACGTACACCTGAGTTTTCATTCGGGATAAAAGTCACTGGATGACAACATGTTAATTCATTGTCACCGGGCAATGTGCAATGAAGCTGAACGTACAATATAGATTTGTGGCCAGGAGAAGAAATGGGACATATCGCGTAACGATATAAAGGCCTTTCACCTTGGTCCAGTGCGATACAAGCAGGAAATTCCACTTTGAACATGACCGTATCAACATCAAAACCGAGGCAGCCTGGGGTCGTGGAACAAGTGCGTTACCTCTTCCTCAAGCGAACAAGCATAATCGTAGGTCTGGACAAGCGAGTTCAAAGGTGGAAGAAAACTCATCGGGAAAGCCCACCCAGAATGTAGTTATCAAAACTATGCTGCGTTAGGACAATAAAGATAGAATCTAGGCAGTACGCACCGTAGATGTACTGATGCGCACAGACTGTTCAGCATCACCCACCTCGTGTCGACAAAAAAGAAACGCACCGCGAAAAACTGCAAACTTGCCGCTGCTGCAACATCGTCAGCCGAATAGTTCGTCTGCATTCTGGGTCGTTCAAGAGGTGACAATTAACGTGTTTAGCACCCTCTTATAGCACATACGATAAGAACCGCTATGCAATTAGGTAATTCTTGGCAACACAAAGTTTGATTCGGAAACTCGTGCCATTAATGCAGCTTCTGAAGCATTCCGATAGTCCGAGTCCTAGTAATAGTAGGAGCCTAGCAGCTAAGGGGCTTTCAAAGCAATCCTGAAGATCAACTCCCTCAGTATTGATACTTACCGACCTCACTGTTTGTCATGCTCAGCTTGACTCTATGTGCACCAACGGATATGTAACATTGACGCTGACCTGCCAAGTAGCCTCAAGTTGTAAGCAAGAAGCAGTGCAGACACGTACTGCGCACTGGCCGCCATCAGCCAGTCGAATTTATTAAAACTGATCATAATGAATTGCAATGATGATTGAATGATCCGCGAATGCCGGAGTGCTTGACTGCCTGAAGCCGGTGAACAGAGAGAATTGGAATCGTGAGCATACCCTTCCTTTTCATAGATGGCTCAGGGGGTTAGGAACGTTCAAGTTCACGACACGTTTGTTTGGCAGAAGATGTAAATAAAGCAAACAACTGCGCCTCGGCAAGCTGTGTTTTAGTGTAACATGAGTACTAGTAGTCGAACTTGCACTCAATTGCTCAAATACACCTTTCATTCATATACAGAAGTAAATTTGCTTTACACCTAACACCAAAGATACAGTTGCCGCATGGCGCATGCGCTGACATTACCGTCTCTACGCCACGCACTACTCCTGCGCACTTCAAACGAACTCGCTCCCACCAGTCATCTCGTACAGTCCAAGCCTCGCTCCACGAACAACGAATAAGCCGCAGGATGAGACATCACGCCGCGAAATTTATGGATGACATGTCAGACATTGGAATACGCATGGGACCGACAGAGCCACGTGCATGTTGGTCCATCCGCCAGAGATGGAGGTGCAAGTGCGTGGCGAGAATCGCAAGAATCGTGAACTGGAAACTGTACGTGAGTGTGCGTTTCGGATGTTGTTAGTAAGGGTATGCAGCAGGATGTGGAGGTGCATACTCATGTAACATGGTGCGGTAGGAGTACTGAGGCATGGAACATCAATGGCTCGATTATGAGAGGTATTGGGGAAATTCACATACCTGGAGGAGCAGCAATGTAGAGATGTTCGCCACCGAGAACACTTTAGGAAAGATAATGATTATGGATGAGCACAAAAAAGGCGCATACGAGTGTTAACTCACGAAAGCCGCATGTATAGTAGAATATGTTATGATTCACCAGGACAACATATAGCCGGCTTGGGTGTTTCCGCCAGCTCTGTATGGCGCGTATGAGCGTGAGCATCATGAGTCCTTGGGAGAACGCCTGTCAATGCATGTTCGTGATATATATGCTCCTGGTTACTACCCACCCAGTTGGAACATGGAAAAAAGAAGATATGGTATGAAGAGCAAACTGATCGAGCTCTGGTAGCACCCTGTGATGCTCGGGATCGCACTGGATGCATCTGTGAAAGTGAACAAGATGTTTCAGTGGTGGTGGAACACCAGGGGGAAGTGAGAGCGAGTACATGGTGTAGATTCGGTAGTAACGAAGGAAATGCCGACGGATGATACGAAAACAATCTAGCTGATGCATCTACCACTAGCTTCGGTATGGTGAGTTTGTTTGGAACTCACGAAAAAAGTAGAAAGCATGGCTACGAGCACGATTCTATTGTTGTTCCAGAGTGCATATGTTCTGAGGATGAAAAAACCTGGATGAATCAGATCAGAAACACTCTAAATCAATGGGGGAACAAAATACACTCGGAAAACATGACTGATGCTATACCAAAAACTGTGAGAGGAAAGAAAGTAGTAACTCTTGGCAAGGACGTGCATACATGAATGTACCATACACGTACCTGAGCCAATATTACCCAATACCTGGCATTTCTGGCGAAGTCATACAGTAAGCCACTTGTTCCCCTCAACTCTCCGCCGCATCACGTACACCGGGGTTCTCATTCGGGGTAAAGCTCACTGAAGAACAAGTATGAGTTCATCATCGGAACAATGTGCAATGGAGCGGAGCGCACTATATAGATTCGCGATAAGAAAAGCAAAGGGGATGTATCGCGCAACAATATACAGGCCTTTTACCTTGCTCCAAGGCGGTTGAAGCAGAAATGTCCACTTTGTGCAGCATATTGTGGGCATCAAACTAAGGTGTATCACAGAACAAACATCTTACCTCTTCATGAAGTGAACACGCATAGTCATAGGTCTGGATAAGCGAGTTCAGCAGCGGACGTGAATAGAGCAGGATGCGCCTACCCAGAATGTGGCCGCCGACACTGAACTATGTTAGACAAAGAATAAGATGTTCGTGCAGTACGCACCGCATGTGTACTGATGTACATTAATTGTCAATTATTATTCGCTCTCATATGGACAAGGAGACATACCGTAGCGATCTGCAGGCTCCTCGCTGCTGCGATATCGTCAGACGAGTACTCCATGTAGAGGCCGAGAAATGTGATTCAGATACACATCATGTGCCTTCTTATCTCTTGTGCATGAGCTGTGAATCCATCAAGGTGGGCAGCGCAACTACTGTCATCACCAGCTGCGGTCATGATGGAGCCTTTCATCGTTCACTGGATGTAGCACCGACCTAAGAAATAACTATAACTTGCATAGTCATTGGGTTTGATCAAATTGGCAACACGAAGCTTAATTCGGAAACTTGTGCGCGCTCATTGTAACTGCCCTGCAGTATTAATACTTACTCGGACACCGTTTATTGTTTCCGTGTCCCATATGGAGGTACTTTTTATCTTGTAGGGAGGCTTAACCTCTTGAACAAACGGATGCATCGTGTGGCGACGGAAAGAGTTTGGTCCAGAGCGATTGAAGCGGGAACGCCCACTTTGAACAACACCGGGATCATCAGCAACGTATCAAGGTGTATCCAAAACAACTGCATTACCTATTTTTGGAGTGAACAAGCATGATCATCTGTGGACACGGCACGAGATGCCTTTATGAGGCCGAATGGCTGTTCAGTGATGAAGAGGGCCGGCTACAAGCTGAAGATGAAGAACAACACTTTACCCACCATTTGCTGGAAGAGGTATCTTAATTCGTACCGAGCTTGCGTTTGTCAACATTAAGCCATGCGGGGACGACTCCAAGATACTGTGTGGTTTTGATACCGGATTGACGGCTGGTCGGAGACGCGAATGTTCAGTAGATGGTAGTTCTGCGCCAAATTGCTGGACCTTGGCTGGCAATCTGCTGGCATTGCAGATAATGCCCGCATCTGTTTGAAAGCACAACCACCCAAGACGAATTTCATATAACAATAATTTTAGTACATAAAAGCCAGCCATCCTCCTCCTGTCCTCTCCGAATCATCTGGTCCTAAATCACACAACTCACAAATAATGCATGTTTCCTCTGCAATTGTCCTCGCCGTCGTTGCTGCTTTAGCCTCATCAACCTCTGCCAAGCACGCTGCCGCGCCTGACACAGCTGGCGCCGATAGTTGTCCCATCTATTGCCTTTTTGACGACCAATGCTCTACGTGTACTTTTCAATTTTGTGTAAGCATCGGTGGTTTCCCTACTAGCAGATGTGATAATATGGCTTACCTGCGCGGCAGCTCGTTTTTTGGTGCACAGTGAGTCATGTTTCTACTTTCACGTTGGTGCAGTATGACCGTTGGTAATGACGCGCGAGTTATTAGTGATCTGTAAAGTTCGTCAAAGCGCCGTCATGAAAACATTGGTGAAGTTGGCGTGATTTTTGTTTAATTGGTAATTTTCCGATGAGTAGTCTGTTTGCAGAAATGTCATTTTCTCTACAAAGAAATTTGAGAAAGATTACTACCTTGCCCTCCTCGAGATGGTAGGAGGTAAACATCCAAAGCCTCACCACCATCCGGCCCCTTTAGTTGATCCAGAAGTCTAAGCCCTTCTTCAGCTCGCTGCCTCTGCCAGGACTTCCTCTCTCTCCAGCAACTTGAAGTGAGTCCATTGCGCTGCACGCCCCAAGCGCAGTCCTTTGCACGTCACACAGGCCCGCGCCCCGTAACAGTCGCCGCTGGAAGTAAACGTATGCTGAATATACGCATATGCCTAAGCCTGGGCCGGGAATTGGAGTGAACGGTCTTACTGAGCGTCATGCAGATAGATCGATAGATCACGCAGAGGTTACATGAGTTGGCAAGGGTAAAGTTGATGGACCTCGGCAGGTTTAAACATCAGCAAATACCAGCACTGGCAGCGACTAGAATCAGCACGGTATGGTTTCGGGGCACGACGGTGGTGTTTGGGCCAAGAGTTCGAGTTGGTGTGGAATCACCATGATGCAGATTGGGCCTTCCAAGACACGGTGCAATTTCTTGATGCTGATCGTGGATCAATAAAGTCGGGCGTTGATCATCCTGGAAGAATTTCTGCGGGGGTTGGCTGTGATAGCATATCTGCGAGTTCAGGTGCACGATTTGCTGCATCTGATTCATCAACTTGAAAGCCGCGGCAGAGCTCAGCTCGACGATGATGGTCCTGGTGCATTGATGATCGATGAGTGTTGGCAAATATGCACAAAGCAATGGTTTCGCCTCACGCCCGATTACATAACCTGCAGCCTTCGCTGACCTTGTTCCAGCATGAAATCAGTAGTCCAACGTTTGGCGCGTCCAAAGGCACGTTCGTCAGTTATATAGCGAGGTGTTTAATAAACACATCATTGCAGACATGCAGCAGGCGCCCGTCTCTCTGTCACACCTATCATGCTCCTCGTTCCATTTGCACCAAGACACCTCCATACCCAGCCATCTTTCCCGCTTCAAGCTGCTCGATGAATGAAAATAATTCTCCTCGGAAAAAGCGCTAGGAGTAGCTAAAGCCAAGTCGTTTAGAGCCACATTTGGTAGAGGAGACAGAGTCTGACAGACAGGAGGGCAACCAGTCGCGATGTATGGGCTTGCGTCTTTACAATCATGCAACATTCTAACAATTACAGCCGTCTTCTCTCTCACCTTCGAGGAATGAGTCTCGTGGACGACCCCTAGGGTCAGTTCGTAAACTCTTAGGCAAGGTGACCAAGTGCTCGACAGTCTCCCAACCCTGGACTCACGGCTACAAGTTCCAACCTACAGGACATCCAGCCCATTCAATTAACCGAGGTATGTGCAATCTTAACTCTGAGTGTACCCCGTTGGCCATATTTTTAGTCATCTCTTTCGATAATATGTTAACATTGATAATAAGAACAAGGCCGAACATCTTGACTCAAAGTTTGTGAACGAAAGCGTCACTAATGTTACCAAGGATTTCGCAGGTATTGGCCATGTCCCAACAATAGTCCAAAATACTTGTTCAGAAGCTGGGAACCTACAATTCGTTCCTGATACCGTCGACACGTTCTCCACCCTTCTCACACCATTGAAAGCATTCAACACCATTGTCAACGAGATCTTAATTGTACGGCCATCTAAATCTCTTGCGTCTTCTGCACGCAACTAATATTCTATTAATATGCAGGTCCATCCCTGCGTGAAGGTGGCATTGAGTATCTTGAGTTGCACATCCAAGGTAGACTTCTTTCTCAGTCATCACCGTCGCAGGGCTGATGACGTTCTAGTAACAGATGATTTTTTATCAAGCAGACCTTGATGTCCGAGTCGCTGTTTCTCGTCTGCTCTCAAAGATATATATCTGAAGTTTATACTTGGATCACGGAAGAGAAGGAATAGATCGAGATTCAATCCACGCTCGCGACGTGTGGGAAGGTAGCGCAGCCGACACTGGAGTGCGCTGATTTTATCAGCTGTTACTCTAAGACTAAGAGCGTCTGTGAGTTGGTCCCACTACCGCCTATCAGATAGAGCAGGACAGGTTGTTGTTTTCACCTGATGATGAGCACCGTCACGCGTGACTAACTAGGTCTTGTTCAGTACTCTCACTTCATCCTCCCGGGTGTTCTAAATTCCTTGACAACCGACCAGCGACTGCAAACGCTATCTGGCCTAGAGACCAGTACCGAAATGAACCTCCAGTGTCTTTGGACGTACCTCCACATATGGCTCTTTTACAATGAATCTGTTGGCCCTACCTTCCCTTTCATGAGGCCTTCAGGCCTGAGCGCAAGCAGTGAGTCATTCACCCCGAGTACGCAGGTACCCATAGAATACCTAACGAGTCAAAAATGAAAGCAATCGAACCTCTACCTTCCCCTTTCACCGAGTCGCTCGCTCAGACCACCTCCACGATTGCTCCGCGCTTTCTGCTTTTAAAAGGCAAAAGCGCGCGCCACGGAAAAGCAATTGCACTCAATGTCCACAGTACACTTGGTGCTCCAAAGCGTGCAGGATGTGTGGAAATGCCACAACACAAGTCCTTTATCCACTCACAACAAAGTGCTTTTCGTCCACTTCAAAGCTTCAATTCTCCACAGCAGATTATAGTATATAACTGCTTCTCTTCACTCGAATACTATCAAGATGCCTGCTGTAAGAGACAACCCAGTGCGTTTCTAGTCTCCCTCACATCCCTTGTACTCATGACGCGTTCTCTGCAGACACATGTCACCTGCCCTATCTGTGGCAAACCTATTTGCCGCAAGAAAGATCTTGATAGACACCTACTCACGCACAATAAAGACAATGGCGCCCCGTAAGTACTCGTACTATATATTCCAGATGGATTCTGACCCTTGATCAGCATGCACGCATGTCCATATGCTGGCTGCACTTACAAGGCCCTCCAAAAGGGTAACCTGCAGACGCATATCGGGAAGCACACCGGCGACCTCTCGCATAAGTGCCCTGAGTGCCCATTTGCTACCAACTATCCAGCAAGTTTGATAGGTCACCGCAAGAGGTTCCACGATTATAAGCCCACGGCACGCCGCTATCTCAGTGGCAGAGCTGCTCAGATGTCCGCTGCAGACCTCGTTCCGGGGGATGCCGCTGAGTCTAGCCATTCTGGTAACGCCGAATTCCTGGACGAGTTCGGTGAAGTTACCTGGGAAAAACTGTTCCCTCCTGAGATTTATGAAGAAGCCTTCCCCATCCCCACCCCCACGCCTAACTCCTTCGACGCGGGGTTGTTGTCAGATGATGACAATTCTCAGCAGCCCGTTCCCGCGTTCGATGCAGACATTGAGTGGAAGCCTGCCTCTGGAAACGATCTGAACAACTCAATACCAGCTGGACTGGAGGAATTTTTACTGACTTATGGGTCGGGAAGTTCTTGAAAGGCGCTGCGAGTACCCGGAAATCTTTCTCGACTATCATTGTTTCATCTCGCCATACTACCTGTACATCATCACCATCACCATCATCATCGGCATTTGCATTTAGAGCTTGGCATTTTCATTATCGTTTCACTTACATATATCACACCACTTGCATCTTTCATGTACATATCATCTTCCACACTTGGCATTGCGACATTGACATTAGTTGTAAATTTTATCTTGTGCTTATACGAATATGAATTGGTTTGATGCTCGATTGACGTTCCGTAGGCCAAATTCCAATTCCATGTCTGTCACTCGACTTGTTCTGTACTATTCAAGTTCGACTTCATCGCGTCCCCCTCATCCATCCCTTTTGCTATCACGCCGGGTATTGGCCGTCTGGAAATTTTCTTGAATACACACGGGCCTTCTTTCAGGAGCGTTTGGTATCGATGACTACACCATACAGGGTGGACCTGGTTGCGGGTCGGCGACCCCTGGACGGTGGGCCATCATATTCCCAACGCCGTTGACCCTGCTGGCACTCCTTCCGGAGACGCGTTTCGTGAAACCGAGCCATTTTTGATCTCGTTTTGCTGTTCGACTGTTTATTTCATGTTCCTTTTGTCATCTCATCTGGTTCGAATGAATTAATTGACTCAGTATTAACCCGACAATCGATGTGGGTCGGATCGCCTGCGGTATTTACAGTACACCCAAAATGGCAACTACAATTTCTGATCGGGCTCTAGTAAGTATTGCCGCATCGTACCTGCGCCCACCATGATTCGCATACAAATATTTTGATTGGGTCTCCTCCAACCTCCCACACGAGTGCCTGCTAGCACGAAGCCCGAGATAGCACACATCCCACCACCTAGATAACACACCCCACGATTTCCCATGTTATGTTCTAAAGGCAGAAAGCCGTCTCTCAGGGCAATCTGCGTGGCTCTGACGGCTGTCTTTTTGCTCACTTTTGCTAATCTCTTGCTCAGCCCCTCGGGATATAGACTGAACGTACAGCGTCCTCCTGCGCATCCCACTATCTTCGACTCGCAATCATACGTCCAAGGCCCTCCGACCCAACGCTTTCGAGGTCAGTATTCAGTCACTACGTCCCTTGCATCTCAAAATAATACCCTCAGATAACCTTCGCAACGACACAAAATACATCACATCGTGGACTTCAGCTGGATGGAGTACGTCATTCCAACTAACCACCACTTGAATCACTGATCCCAACTCAATCGTTAGCGAACGACGTCATAACCTATGTAAGCCACCCATCCACTGCAGACACCATACCACCTCCTCACAAAAAACCAGGGCAATTTGATATACCTAGCTCTCATAACAGACCGTATACCCATAATCCCAAAGTTCCTCTCTACCCACATCGACCCAAGCGCACCTCCTTTCATTTTCGGCGATGTCATCGACGTTCCTCGACTTAGTCGCGCAATAGGCATTCACTTGCTTCAATGGCACGAAGTAAAAGACCCCAAAAGTCAACTTTTCGATGATCTCGGGTGCTGGAGTGTATGGGAAACCGTCCAACAACACAAACAGATCCCTGAACCACGCCAAAGTCCCTCCCTAAACCTGCTCAAGCTAGGTAAGAAACCTTCCATCATCCATATCCCTATCCAATTAAATTAACACACGACTCCAGATATCTCATGGACCCGAACCCCACCATGGGTAGAACTCACATCCCCTTCCAAACAAGACAACCACGCATCATTCTGGTCCCTCGCATCTCTCGGGTTCCCAGAAGCCCGCGAGAGCAGCCTGCGATTATCGCCAACGAACCATCCTTCAACCCACCACTACCTCTCCCTCCCCCCAGACGACCACGTCCTATGCTTCGACTTTTTATATTACGTAAGCGCCCATCATACATGGGAATGGGAATTAGATTATTCTCCTGCTTGGAGATTTGTGGGGCGGCATATGCGGTGGACGGCAAGGATGGAGGGGATCGCTGATATGCATGTGCGGCGCGCTATGGGCGTGCTGGGGGATGAACCTACGCCTCCTGTGAGTGGATTTCGGGTATAGTTTGCTGAGATCTGATTTTGGTTTTGGTAGTATGTATCCATTCATATACGGCATGGCGATTTCAGCGAGCAATGCGAGGGGGTCCCTATAGACCAATGCTTCGCCTCCTTACCCGTCATCGCGCGCCGGGTATCCGAAGTCCAAGACGAGCTGCGCACACGAAAAGGCATCGACGCTACACACGTACTCATGACGAGCGATGAAACTGACCCGGAGTGGTGGGATGGTGTGAGGGCGCTGGGGTGGACGTGGGTGGATTATGAAGCTGAAAAGACGGAGGAGAATCTATGGGAAATGGTGAGTCCATCACATCATGTCGTGTTTTGATTCTGATGCTAGGCGTTGGGTAGGTACCCGGTGTTCATCGATGCTATCATCCAGTCTCATGGAGCTGGTTTCGTTGGAACGCGTGGGTCTACGATGTCGACGCTTGCGAGCCGGAGGGTGGAGTCGTGGCATGATGGAGCAACGCGGCTTATGAGGTGGGGGACGCCGAGTGCTGATGACCATTGATCATTGATCACTTACTTATAAGGTGAGGAGGGGGAATAGAGACGTTAAAAATTAAGTCATTAGGTAACAATGAGCGTTTGTTGTATTTTTATTTAAGATGCGCGTAATTGGCGCTTGAATTTCGTGATGAAAGATTGGTGTTGTTCGTGTTTGTGTCAAGGGTCAGGTTTCAAAGTGAGCTGCTATCATCTCTTGTTTTGAATCATTTAAACATCGCTGATGACGGTACCAGCTCGTTCGTTCGTTGTTATTGGAGGTGTCAAGCAATTCTGTCAAGGTTTTGTTTCCACAATCCAGGCTCGCCGAGACTGTAGAGTCTTGACAATTTTTACCTGTAAGAACAACATGACCTTGCGTTCGCATCAGATGGGACACGGTCTTCGCTTCAATATCTGTGATTTTTCATCGTTGTATCTACCTACTAGCGAAGATCCTGGGCCGCAAGCACGAGTTGAAACATGCATTCCCCACTCATCTGTAATAATCCTCTCAGTTTTGGACATCGCACGTACGAACCGCAGTCTTCAATGAGGAACTTGCGAAAGAAGTGAAAATGGTTTTCAACCACGAGCGGCTGCTTTTCCCCACCGAAGATCTCGTACAGTCCAAGCCTCGCTCCACGAACAACACCGACTAAGCCACAAAATAAGACACCGTCACGCTGTAGAATTTGCAAACAACATGTCAGACATTGAAGTACGCATGAGGGCGCTAGAGACGTATGCATGCTGGTTTATCCGCCAGAGATGGAGGTGCAAACGCGTGGCAAGGATTGCAAGAATTGCGAACTGGAAACTATTTGAGGTATTTTTAGTAGGAATACACAGCAGAACGTGGAGGTGCATACTTATGCAACATGCTGCTGTAAGCGTACTGAGGTGCGGAACATCAGCGGCTCGATCATGAAAGGCATTTAAGAGATTCACACACCTGAAGGAACAGCGACGTGAAGACGTTCGTGAGCGAGATCACTTCAGGAAATGATTGTAGATGAGTACGAAAAATGGCGTGTACGAGTGTGAACTCACGAAAACCGCATGTATAAAAGGAAATGTTATTATTCACCAGGACAGTGTATAGATGGTTTGGGTGTTGGCGCCAGCTCTGTATGGCGCGTATGAGCGTGGCTATCACGAGTCCTGGTGGAAATGTCTGTCAACATGTGTTTGCACTACGCTCCTGGTTACCCACCCAATTGGAATATTGAAAAGAGAAGAAATGGTACGAAGAGCAAACTAATCGAGCTCTGATAGCACCCTGTGATACTCGGGATTGCACTAGTTACATCTGTGAAAGTGAACAGAATGTTTCAGTGGTGAAAGGCCAGGGGGGAAGTGACAGCAAGTACATGGTGAAGAAACAGTAGTGGCGAAGGAAATGCCGAGGGATGCTACGAGAAAAATCTAGTTGATGCATCTACCACTAGCTTCAATATGGTGAGTTTGTTTGGAACTCACGAAAAAGGTGGACAGCATGGCTACGAGCATGATTCTACTGTTGTTCCAGAGTGTATATGTTCTGAGGATGAAAAAAACTGGATATATCTGATCAGAAACACGCTGATTTGATGAGGGAATGACATACAGTCGGAAAACATGCCTGATACTATACCAGAAGCTATGAGAGGGAAGTGGTAGCCCATTGAAAGGACGGCATACATGAATGTACCATGCACGTACCTGAGCCAATGTTGTCCAATACCCGGCATTTCTGGTGAAGTCATGCAGTAAGTCATTCGGTCTTGTCGGCTCTCCACCGAATCACATACATTGGGGTTCTCGTTCAGGGTAAAATTCACTGAAGAGCGAGTGTTAATTAATCATCGGAACAATGCGAGATGGAGCGGAACGCACGATATAGATCCATGATAAGAAAGATAAAGGGGAGGTATCGTGTAACAATATACATGCCTTTCACCTTGCTCCAATGCGATCGAAGCAAAAATGTCCACTGTGCACAGCATATTGTGAGTATCAAACCGAGCACCACATAACAAACGTATTACCTCTTCATGTAGTGAACACGCATAGTCATAGGTCTGGACAAGTGAGCTCAACAGCGGACGTGAATGGAACAGGATGAACATACCCAGAATGTAGCCGTCGACACTGAACCATATTAGACAAAGAATGAGTAGTTAAGACAGTGCGCACCATATATATACTGATAGTACATAAATTGTCAATTATGATTCGCTCCTATATGGACAAGGAAACACACCGTAGCGATCTGCAAGCTCCTCGCTGCTGCGATATCGTCAGACGAGTACTCCATGTAGAGGTCAAGAAATGCAAACGAAATGAAATCTTATTGAGTGGGGTTACTGGCTGGAGGAATGACTATATGACTTGCATGAACGTTGTTAGGTTTGATCGACTTCATAGCCCGGTGCTTGATTCGGAAACACGTGTGTACTGATTGTAACTGCCCCCTGATTTATGAGGCTTCTGAAGCGATAAATATCCAGTACTAGTACTTACTGGGTCATAGTTTTGTTTCAGTGTCCCGTTTTGAGGTATGTGTTATCCTGTAGGAAGGCGAACCGTATTCAAGTTGGACTAATGGCCATTGTGTGGCGACAGAAAGGGCCAAAGTTACCCCGGACCAGAGCGATCGAAGCGGGAACGCCCACTTTGAACAGCATCGTGATCATCAACAATGTATCGACACTGACTCGGAGGCGTATCAGAAACAACTGCATTGCAAATTCTTGGAGTGGACAGGCATGATGGTGGATGATGGCAGACTGAAATAGAATGGTGCGAGCGAACCAGATTGTAGTGAGTCGTTGGAACTGCCAGTGCATCATGTTTGTCATTTGTTTTGTGAGAGCACGTGAGCCGGAGGCATGCCGATTTGACCAGAGGCGCGGTTACGTGCACACGCTGTGGATTGTCATCACGTACACAACATCGGTGCTTCCTCGCAGCAGACTGAAAATCTGGATAGAAGGATATCCTTGTTGCGGTCACCCATTATCATTCAAGCACCCATTGCACCGAGTTTATTCAAAGTGGGCTAGAATAAGAAAAAAACAGGGTTGCACTTCACTATGTTTACTGCAGTATATGTAAACGCGATATGATAATATCCACGACAAAGGCGGTGAGAACGAGAGCACATGAAAAACGATGCGTGTAAGGATGATGTAAACTGCGAGGCACGAAAAAACAGCTAGAGGGAAAGGGCACGAGGCAAGAGTGAGCAAATGGAGGATGAAATTGAGGCAATGGAAAGAGTAGGAGCTTACAAGAGAGGTTCCGGCACAATAGATGTGATAACAAAATTATAAGCCATAGGATAAGGCATCACGTCGTGGAATTGCAAATATCATGTCAGACACAGAAATACGCACAAGGGCGCTACTAGTAGATTCATATGCATACTGGTTCGTCCGCCAGAGATGGAGGTGCAATCGTGTGGCGAGGATTGCAAGAATCGTGAACTGGAAACTGTACGTGAGTGTACGTTTTGGGTATTGTTAGTGGGGATATGCAGCAAGATGTGGAGGTGCATACTAATGCAACATATCGACATAGGAGGACTGAGTCGCGGAACATCAACAGGTCGATCATAAGGGATTTGGGAGATTCATATACCTGGAGGAGCAGCGATGTGAAGATGTTCGTCACCGAGAACACTTCAAGAAAACGAATGATTACAGAAAATGGCGCATACGAGTGTTGACTCACGGAAACCCCATACATAATAGAATGTGTTATGATTCACCAGGACAACATATAGACGGCTTGGGTGATCACGCCAGCTCTGTATAGCGCGTATGAGTGTGAGTATCATGAGTCCTGAGGAGAACGTCTGTCAACGTGTGTTTGTACATATATATGCTCCTGGTTACCCACCAAGTTGAAACATGGAAAAGAGAAGAAAGGGTATGAAGAGCAGGAAACTGCTCGTGCTCTGGTAGCACCCTGTGATGATCGCGTTAGTTGTATCTGTAAAAGTGAACAGAATGTTTCAGTCGTGGAACACCAGGGGGAAGGTGACAGCAAGTACATGCTGCAGGGACGGTAGTGGCGAAGGAAACACTGATGGATGCTACGAGAAAGGTCTATCTGATGCATTTACCACCAGCTTTGGTATGGTGAGTGGGTTGGGGACTCACAAAAAAGGTGGACAGAATGACTGCAAGCACAAATTTATTGTTATTCCAAAGCGCATATGTTCTGAGGACGAAAAAACCTGATTCAGTCAAATCAGAAACACGCTGATTTGACGAGAGAATGAGATACATTCGGAGAACGTGGCTGATGCTATACCAAGCCCTATAAGAGGAAAGTGGTAGCCCTCGGCAAGGACGTGCATACATGAATGTACCATGCACGTACCTGTGTCAATATTGCCCCATACCCGGCATTTCTGGTGAAGTCATGCAGTAAGTCATTTGTTGTTATTGACTCTCCACTGCATCACATACATCGGGATTCTCGTTCAAGGTAAAGGTCACTAGAGAATAAGTGTTAATTCATCATCGGAACAATGCGTGATGGAGCGAAACGCACGATATAGATCCATGATAAGAAAGATAAAGGGGAGGTATCGTGTAACAATATACATGCCTTTCACCTTGCTCCAATGCGATCGAAGCAAAAATGTCCACTGTGCACAGCATATTGTGGGTATCAAACCGAGGTGTATCATGGAACAAACGTTTTACCTCTTCATGAAGTGAACATACATAATCATAGGTCTGGATAAGCTAGTTCAACAGCGGACGTGAATAGAGCGGGATAAGCCTACCCAGAACGTGGCCGTCGACACTGGACTGTGTAAGACAAAGAATAAGTGATTAAGGCAGTGCGCGCCGTATAGATACTGATGCCACATAAATTGTCAATCATGATTCGCTTTCATATGAACAAGGAGACACACCGTAGCAATCTGCAGGCGCTTCGCTGCTGCAATATCATCAGACGAGTACTCCATGTAGAGGTCAAGAAATGAAATGCAAAGGAAATAAATCTTATTGAGTGAGGCTACTGGCGGGGGAAATGACTATATAACTTGCGTAGTTATTAAGTTTGATCGAGTTCGTAACCCAAAGCTTGATTCGGAAACTCGTATGTACTGATTATAACTGCCTCCTGATTGATGAGGCTGTTGAAGTTACTGCGGCCAGTACTAGTACTTACTGGATCGTCGTTTTGTATCAGTGTCCCGTTTTGAGGTATGCGTTATCCTGTAGGAAGGCGAACCCTATTGGACTAATGGCCATGGTGTGGCGACAGAAAGGGTCAAATCTACTTTGGACCAGAGCGATCGAAGCGGGAACGCCCACTATGAACAGCATCGTGATCATCAACAATGTATCGATACTGAGGCGTATCAGAAACAACTGCATTGCCAATTCTTGAAGTGGACAGGCATGATGGTGGATGATGGCAGACTGAAATAGAATGGTGTGAGCGAACCAGATTGTAGTGAGTCGTTGGAACTGCATAATGTTTATCATCTGTTTTATGAGAGCAAATGAGACGCAGGCATGCCGATTTCATCAGAGGCGCGGTTACGCACACACCGTGGATTGTCATCAAGTGCACAATATCGGTGCTTCCTCGCAGCAGACTGGAAAGCTAGACAGAAAGATAGCATTATTGCGGTCATCTACTGAGCTCCCCATTGCACCGAGTTCATTCAAAGTGGGCTAGAATAAGAAAAAAAATAGGGTAAGACTTCATTATGTTCACTGCAGTACACTTAAACGTGATATCCACAACGAAGGCGGTGAGAACGAGAGCACGATGCGTGTAAGGATGATGTGAACTACGAGGCACGAAAAAACAGCTAGAGGGGAAACGCACCGGGCAAGAGTAAGCAAATGGAGGATGAAATTGAGGCAATGGGAAGAGTAGGAGCTGACATGAGAGGTTTCGGCACGATAGACGACAATAACACACAATAAGCCCTAGGATAAGACATCACGTTGTGGAATTTGAAAACATCATATCAGACATTGAAGTGCGCACGAGAGCGCTACTCGTGGAGCCGTATGCATGTTGGTTCATCCGCCAGAGATGGAGGTGCAATCGGGTGGCGAGGATTGCAAGAATCGCGAACTGAAAACTGTACGTGGGTGCACGTTTCAGGTATTGTCAGTAGGAATACGCAGCAGGATGTGAAGGTGCATACTTGTGCAACATGCTGCTGTAGGCGTACTGAGGCGCAGAACATCAGCGGCTCGATTATGAAAGGCATTTGGGAGATTCACACACATGGAGGAACAACGATACGAAGGTGTTTGCCAACAAGATCACTTCAAGAAAGAGAATGATTATGGGTGAGTGCGGGAGATGGCGCGTACGAGCGTTAACTCACGAAAACTACATGTATAGTAGGATATGTTATGATTCACCAGGACAACATATAGACGGCTTGGGTGTTTCCGCCAGCTCTGCATGGCGCGTATGAGCGTGAGCATCATGAGTCCTGGGGAAAACGTGAGTCAACGCGTGTTTGAATATATATGCTCCTGGCTACCAACCTAGTTGGAATATGGAAAAGATAAGAAATGGTATGAAGATCAAACTGGTCGAACTTTGGTAGCACCCAGTGATGCCCGGGATTGCGCTAGTTGCATCTGTGAAATTAAATAGAATGTTTCAGTGGTGGAACACCGGCCGGAAGGTGAGAGCGAGTACATGGTGCAGAAACGGTTGTGGCGAAGGAAATGCCGATTGATACTATGAGATTCATCTAGTTGATGGATCTAAAACTAGCTTTGGTATGGTGAATTTGTTTGGAACTCACGAAAAAGGTGGACAGCATGACTGCGAGCACAATTCTACTGTTGTTCCAGAGCGCATATGTTCTAAGGATGAAAAAACCTAGATGAATTAAGTCAGAAACGTGCTAATTTAACGAGGGAATGAGATACATTCGGGGAACATAGCTGATACTGCACTAAGACCTGTGAGAGAAAAGTAGTAATCCTCGGCAAGGATGTACATACATGAACGTGCCATGCACGTACCCATGTCAATATTGTTCAATACGCGGCATTCCTGGCGAAGTCATGCATTAAGTCATTCGTTCTCATTAACTCTCCACCGCATCACATACATCGGGGTTTTCGTTCAGGGTAAAGCTCACTGAAGAACAAGTGTTAAATTCATCATCGGAACAATGTGTGATGGAGCAGAACGCACTATATAGATTCGCGATAAGAAAAACAAAGGGAAGGTATCGTGCAACGATATACATGCCTTTTACCTTGCCCCAATGTGATCTAAGCAAAAATGTCCACTTTGCATAGCATAATGTCAAACCGAGGCGTATCGCAGAACAAACGTATTACCTCTTCATAAAGTGAACACGCATAATCATAGGTCTGGATAAGCGAGTTCAACAGCGGACGTGAATAGAACAGGGAAAGCCTACCCAGAACGTGGCCGTCGACACTGAACTGTGCTAGACAAAGAACAAGTGGTTAAGGCTGTACACACCGTATATATACTGATAGCACATAAATTGTCAATTATGATTCGCTTTCATATGAACAAGGGGACACACCGTAGCGATCTGCAAGCTCCTCGCTGCTGCGATATCGTCAGACGAGTACTCCATGTAGAGGTCGAGAAGTGTGATTCAGGCTCACATCGTGCCTTCTTATCTCTTATGCAAGAGCTGTGAACCCATCAAGGTGGGCGGCGCAGATAACATTTATCAGCACCAGCTGTGATAATGGTGGAGCCTTTCGCCGTTCACCGAATGTACCGGCCGGGGAAATAACTATATAACTCGCCCAGTGATTAAGTTTGATGGCTCAACTTGGTGTTGACACGGGGCTTGATTCGGATACTGGTGCGTGCTTGTTGTAACTGCCCTCCAGTACTAATACTTACTCGGACGTTGTTAGTTTCATTGTCCCGTTTTGAGGTATTTGTTGTCTTATATGAAGGCTGACTCTATTAGACGAACAGATACATTGTGTGGCAAGAGAAAGGGTTTGATCCACAGCGATCAAAGCGGGAACGCCCACTTTAAACAGCATCGTGATTATCAAGAACGCGCATCGAGACTGAGGCGTATCAGAAACAACTGCATTACCTATTCTCGGAGTGAACAGGCATGAACATTAGTCATGAGTATGCCCACTCACTCCAAGAATAAGTTAGTCAAGATGATGGCAGACTGAGATAGATTGGTGCGAGCGTGCCAGATTGTAGCGATTCGTTGGAACAAAGCCCAGAACATCCATCTTGATAGCGGCCCATACCAACAAGAACGCGACACACCACAAAGGCTGCATGTCCGACATCCGCTCGTCAGTGTGATATTCCAATGGCTGTGGACACGTGTCCAAGTCTCGCGCGAGAAGGATTATCTATCAAGATGCGACGGTGAATATTCCGGATATCATTCAAGTTGCAGGGTTTGCTGGCCAGAGATCTCGGAGGGTTGCTGGCAAGTTGATAGAGAGGCAAAACAGAACTAGAAACAACACGTGACTCTTTGTTTGGCAACAGCTTTACAATCAAACAACGCCTCGGCAAGAAACAGTCTAACCGTGACTTCAATTCCACAGAATGGCATTCCAGCAAATGCAGCAAGAAGCTCCCGTACTCAAATACCCAGAAGACTTTGGTCTTCATCCAAACGTCTCCCTAGAAAATGCAGCAAACATGCTATTCCGCGCCATCCAAACCTCTCAAACCCAACCCTACACATGGACTTTTATCGATAAGCCACAAGGTATGAATAGAGCTTCGCGAACCAACGTTTGATTGCTTCAACAACATATACAGAAGGTCAAATATACCTCTTGTTCATGCCAAATCCCGGTCAACCTCTGAACGACGGCATACGATGGCAAGACCAAGAAAATCGATACACCATGCCTGTCCAACGCGGTGCACGGGTTTGTACCGGCCCTTTTGTTGATTCCATCAATCAATCTAACCTTTCCACAGGAACTCGAAGTCGCAGAAGTCAAATTCGGCTTCATACCCAACTCCCAAGACACAGCAGCATGGCGTATGCGCAGACGCTACCGCCTTCACAAAGGCGGCCACCCCCAATTGGTGCTTATCCACTACTCCCGCGTACCTCCCATCCGTAAGTCTCTCCACTACCGTATCATCGTCTTGCTTTCTCACCACCTACCGCGCATATATTTCACACCCACAACCATATCCACCTTTACATCTGCATCTGTGCATTCATCTTTCGCAACCAGAGATCGTCCCATCTCTCTTGAACAACCCCGTCAGGCACTACCCACTACGACAAATCACCGACCCTCCCATATATGTCATGGGCGAAAGGGCGGGTCAAAAAGCCTTCCCACACCCCGCAGGTCCACACCAAGGCGGCATGCCCCCAGTAGGCATGAACCCACAGGCGATGATAGCACAGCAAAATAACAACATGGAGGCGTTGGAGAGGCGAAGAGAACGTGAACGGACGCGAGATGGGAGTGGGGGCGTAGGAGTGGCCGTGAGTACATCCTATGATCGGAAAAACACATTTGTCTGATCTGTTGGCTATCGGTTCAGCAACGGCCTGGCCCTCCACGGCTAGATGATGACGAATCCGCAGGTTCGACCACTTTGTTTGTTCAGTTGAATGCTCTTCGCATTGATCATTTGTGTAGATGAATCTGAACTGCTATCAACGCGAACGCTTGCAATTACGAGATATCGGAGAAACCACGAATTAATGGAAGAAGTCTTCAGGCAAGCAGCTTTTGGTAAGAACATCACTTATTATCTCCACCGGATCATTCTCAGGGACTCATCATTCATTAGATAGCAAAAAGCCTTGGCCATCAAAAAGAATATACGAGGGGTTTGACAAAGCAGAATTAGAGGCTAAAATGGTGCGTCTCGGTATCACTAGTTCTGGGTCTGACTGAGCTCCTCTCCAGGCCAAATTGCAAAACGACGTGGAGGTACTTCAGGCCAAGGCTGCTGAGCGGAGGGCTCAGAAAGTAGCTGCGGACGATGTGATAGTTACAGCTAGCGGACACGCCCCGATGGAACTTAGTACTTAGTCACTATGTATCTTGCTGTTCGTCATACCACGCATAGGTCCCTATTGGTATCTTGCTGTTCATCATGTCACGCATTTCGCACAGACAGGTATTGTGAAGGAGGGTGCTCGAGATTCCCTGAGGATAAAACTAGTACAATGTGGTAAGGCATGCGTAATATAAGTGTGCCATCAAGCGTATCTCAAACACCAAGCGCTACGCTACCCAAAAAAACAAGTTGTATGTACCGGAAGTCCTCGGGATTGAATACAAAATACAATGATGAATCGTTAGACAAAAACAAGATAAATAGCAACTATCAGCAACCACAAGTCCAATAGTCCCCAGAAGATGGATTGCAATTTTGGGAGAATAAAAGGGTGGGGATACAACTAGTGAGGGCGGCCGTAGGCGCGATGGGTGTCATGCCCAACGCTTCGGCTTCGGGTACCGCCTTTGGGTGTGAGTGGTATGGGTGTGGCGCTGGGGTCCCTAAGGAATCCGCCCACTTCATGAACTTCTGCTGCGCGGTAGGAAGAAGGATCTTCCTTGGTGCGAAGTCGCGATCTGCGTGACCAGGCACCTGAAGCTGGAGGTGTACTCTCAGCCCTTTTGTGCTTGTCCGACGGCAGTGCTTCCTGTATGGCTTTCAAACGCTCAATCACAGTGGTCGTACCACTGCGGCAGACAGTAGGTTCTGCTACAGCGTTGATGCCTAGAGTAGATGCCCAGTGAGCGGTATCGCCCAACACATCTACATCAGCGTCAGTATCTCCAGAGTCTGGAGTGTATTCTGATTGGTGAGAAGACGTCGCTAATGATGGTGAACACCGACTCGGGGGTAGAAATCCCGCCTTCTTCGGTCTCCGGCCACGCTCAGGCGATGGCCCTGGCGAGGCAAGAGCAGGGCCGCCAATGTCAAGAGGTGGCACAGAGAGAGACGTCGAGGCGCTCACCACTGAATGACTGAGCTCATCGTATGTGGGAGACATTGGGTAACGAACGATTGGTGGGCGGGAGATACTGCGACTCGTACATCGTGTTGAGAGCGAGCTCACAGTTGAGAGGGAGGCATGGGAAAGGGAGCGACTTGTCCGCCTTGGGGGTGCTTCTTCTGTGTGAGATGGGTTCGAGTCGTTATCACGCCATGCGCAAGTGCGCGAGCGCGACCATGATGGAGATCGGTGGCGGGGATAATCTACTAACTCAAATTTATCCTCGTCTGCTACAGGAAATGTGTTGTCGTTGTCGTCAAGTCCAACACCCCAAGCCATCTCATCCACCATCGCAATCGTCCACCGGGTTCGGACGCTACGCTCCAAGCAGCCTTTGAGGACAAGCTCAGTTCCACGACTAATGCCAGAAGGTATCTCATAAACGCCTGTAAAGAAGTGTATTAGCACGCCGGAGTTCACAATACTATATTCTTACCGTGCAAAATTTTCATCTGAAGTCGTGGCTCGAATGAGTCGGAAAATGGGAGATGACCGGTCAGAAGTGCATAAAGCAGAACACCCAGGGCCCAGATGTCCTGAGCTGGATTAGCACCTTTGAACCGCGAAGCTTTCGGTTGAAGAAGCTCAGGAGATGCATATGGCAAAGACCCCTGCTGGAAAACATGTGATGAATGGACAGGCGGAGGGTTTCCGCCAAAAGGAGTTGATATACGATGACGCCTAGGACCATGGTGGCGTAGATTGGAGAGAGCGGATTTTGCAGACCAGTGAGAAGTGGAACGGTGACGATGGACGCTAGAATGATCGTCTGCATCGCATAGGGGTTCGTCATCGTCGGCTTCGCCGATTTTGCGGGTCATTCCGAAATCGCAAATTCTACAGATACCCATCTCGTCTACAAGAACATTTTCGAGTTTGATATCCCTGTGTACATAGCCTGCGACTTCGTGCAGGTAGCGTACGCCTCGTACAATTTGTCGAAACGTCATGCCCACGTCATCGTGAGGAAGAGCGGGACGACCGTCTCTTAAAAGAATATCATGTAGGGATCCGGCGGGACAAAAAAGGGAGAAGTAGTAGTCGGCGTAGGGAGTGTGTTCGGTAAAGAAGAGGGGCAAGGTATGCTCGTGACATAAGGAAGCCCATACTTCAGCCTCGTGATTGAGTCGCTTTCTAGCTAAAGAAGGATCTGTCTGTTTTTCCAAATCGGAGCGACGGACGATTTTGACAGCGACGACACCCCCGGAAGGGGAATAGGCACGTTTGATTATAGAAAATCCCCCAATACCTATAGTTTGTCCGATGACATAGCCACGGATGAGTGCACCTTCTGCATCAGGTGATTGTGGGATTGCGGAGGGACTAAACGCTGATAGGAACATCATGGCTGGTGACATGGAAACACCACTGCTTTCTGAAAGAGGTGCGTGCTCATTATTGTCCGCAAGAATTTGCCGTGAGGTGTCCTGGTCAAGATCCGATCCGGAAGCTGACTGGGATGCTGCTGTGTGGTGGTCCTCTGGTAATTTCAGAGACGGTAGCCACCCCCAAGCTAGCGGTAGGCTCTCATGTCGCGATGCGGTTATGGATGAGCGTGAAAGCGAGGCCGGAGTTGTTACAGGAGATAGAGATTGAGTGAGACCTGAGGTCATTGAAAAGCGCTATAGAAAATGATGAATGAAAGATGATCTGTGCTTTAGAGCAATGAAAAATGGGACAAAGAAAAGCAATGAATATGATGGTAGAAGGATATGTTGTGTGCGTGTGGGGAGGAGCCTGCGAGGAGAAGCGGCGACAGGGAAAGAATTAAGAGGCACGAGAATTTAAATAAACGACATCTCGGAGTAATCGCCAATTTCCTGGCGTGGGATTCCATTTCCAAATTTAATTTGATTGTGGAAGGGCGTGTTCCGGTTCCGACGAATGTAAATTGGTAGCGCAGCTATCGGGCGGCTACTACTTTTTTACGATTACCTGTTGACCTTCATGCTGCTCCGTCGCTTCGACCTCTGCAAAAAAATCTCTAGGCTGAGGCTCACCGAGATAAGCGTCTCAGTAGCCCTCCTCACCAGTTCAATTGACAGATACCTCTTTTACACATTTAGGGTCTTTCACGAGATTTCAAATCACAAGTCCTGTATCATGGATCACAGTTTCCAAGTCAGCGCACAGGGCTTCACCCTCAACGTTAAAAATGAATCCGATGATAGCGTATGTCTGTCACCACATTCACAATAGTATAATGCATCATGCCGCTCCCAGCGTGCCACGATATTCACCATTAGTGGCAATGCGCAGGATCATCAACTCTACTTCCGGGGAACCCCGAAGCACAGTTCATGGGGTTCCTCTCATATGATCAGAGACGATCTCACCATTCGGGAGACTAGTCCACTTGTCACAGAGAGAGAGATTCTATATTTATATACCGGTGCCCGACGAGCTTCGGGATTAGGATGATGGGTATAGTACAGATTACTGGAAATGTCTGCCTTTATATTGATGCTTTTTTTAGCTTGTGCTTGTGTCTGAGCGATGTCGATCCACTTGTCAGAACAGCTCGGATTTACTCGCATCATCGGCAATCACTGGGAACAAACTTTGATACTCGTGGCACTATAGTTGCGCTTCGAAGTTCGACATACGAGACTGTCCGCCTCTGACGGCTCGCACCGCACGATAGCCATAAAGTTGGTACCCTTGTACACTTTGGCCCGTTCACCGTGAGCATCTATACCCAACTAAGTTGTTTAATAGATTTCATTTCGTCTATGTGTTATTCGATATTCCCGGTCCTTCGCGCAGCAATCTGAAATTGGTCGGGCCGCAGTATCGCACAGCCAAGACAGGAAACCTCTCATACTGTATTGAGAACGTGCGTGACTTTCGATATCACTGCCAGTGATCGCAATAATCTGTGCTCAACAGATTCACCCCGGCCAGACGGACTAGCCTCTGTAATATTTGACAACCCCGAGCATGCGGGATACAAATCAAGCACATCTAATTAATATTTTCTGTCGCCCACAGAACATTGTCTGTTACTCAATTTCCTTATGCAAATATTGCCCCGCCCATACTCCACCGAAGATGGAACCGTTTGGGGCAAACAGCACCGGGAAGCTCACCCGAAAGTGGAGTTGCTAACCGCGATCTGCATAACATGCGCTTCGAGCGATAAACAGTCCGGATTATCAAAACAACCAGGCCACCGTCCAGCCTCCACTCCACCAATATCGTATCAACGCCAATGATATATGTACTGCCACAGAGCTATAGTACGATAAGAAAGATTGTGAGTTCTAGACTCACTTCGGCCACCTACCTTCAAACTGGCCCTCCGGTAAAATTCGGTGACCCAGGAAATACTGATTGGAACCAAATTCAATTATAATATCATCACTTCACCACATCTTAAGCTTTAAAAGACCTGCTGCTGTGCGCGAAGCCGCGAACACACCGAGCGAAACGCTGTCCCGCGGCGCATCGCACGCCAGTTCAGCAACCCTTATAGCCCCTTCCACGATTTCAAAACGTGCATCAACTTCCATATCAAACTCCATTGCCAGTGAGTGATCCCTGTACCGCCACTAAACCTACGATAAGTTCCTGAGTTTAGACTCACTTAAGGTCTGGCCAGCTGGATGAGGGCTTCTTGATAAATTTTCAAGTTCGTCGTGGATGGGCTACCGTTAGAAGAGCAAATTGAATTTCATTTTGATTTCTATATTGCCAGTTCACCACGTCTTGAGCTTTCAAATTAGACTCGATGATGACCTGTCTGGCGTACGGTGATTGCGTCTTGAGAGGGGGAAATATTTGACGTGTGCAGTCGATTCATGTTTCTCTAGTGGTGTTATTGAAGAGTTAAACTTTGATATTGCGGCCGTGTCTGTTTGGAGCTTGTGAACTCGTGATGTCGATTAGGGTTTCTGTGCGTTAAGATCCGATGACTGGATTGCGAGTGGCTTCCTTATGCAATGATGTTCTCGTATAGACAGCTGCGGGCCAGTGCATCACCAAGCGACAATAGAGTCACTGCTTGAATGAAAAGAGAGCTGCTGAACATGGTGTCACAGCGGGGGATCACTTTCCACGTAGCCGAGTGAAGCCTGGAACAAGAGAGAACATCGGGTTGCAATGGGGTGGCAGCAACAGGGGGCACAGGGAGAAGTAACAGGGAGCAGCTAGTTTTGGCAAAGGTAACCGCAGCAGGAATTTGGTTGACCAACGGTGGAGCCGGCATTATAAATGATACGTAGTGGCTTATATTTAAGGCAAGATCTATATAACGCCTATAGTTTCATGCTCGGGTCCAGCAGATTGGTACATCACATGCCCACACATACTCTCTGTGACGTGGTGTAAGTGTCTTCATTATCCAAACCTGCGGATGTAATACTAAAACAAAGGACTGGAACGCATATCAAACGAGTGTCTGCTGCAGTCGATCAAGAGGTATCCACATCGCATCGACAAAAGGATCCACGAGGATGCAGGTAGGTATGTGTCCAAAGAGTCCAATGCAAAAAGCGTGTTATAAGTATAAAAATACGACGGTGGCGCGCAGGTATAGACCATCATCGTCATCATGTCCCATCCTACAATAGCAGAGACACTAGTCCGAATCCAGAGATCACCGTAAGCAGGCCTGTCAAGCTTGCCGCTTCCCATCTGCGTTCCCCAGCATTGGCATTGACAACCGCTGCATTTTGGACGGTGGTTGTGGTGGTTGTGGTTGTACTGACGTTACGGAGGGCCTGGGTTGGAAGCATGTTGGGTGAAGTGGAAATGAGGTATTGAGGTGGCAGCGGTGTACCGTCGAACTGGTACAGCTGGAGAGTGTACCCCTTAACTGGGTCTTGGTATATGTTCCAGAGAACGTAAAGCTCGGTATAATTGTAATTTTCTATGAAGTTGGAGATGGCGGCACAGGGATCTTGTATTTGTTGGTAGCCGTCGCCGAATGGCGTCATGACGATGGAGCCGTTGGAGGCGAGAACGTATGTGCCGTGAGACCAGTTCATGACGCCTGTGATGCAGGTCGGTACGGTACCTGTTAGAATTGCACTTTTCAGCGGGATGAAACAGGGAGTATAGCACTAAAAGCATACCATTGCTAGTCATGCGATACCGCGCGATCTCATAGTATCCATCATCCGTGCTTTGTTTCGATCCAAGTCAGAAATCGAAACTGGGAACGTGACTGATACTCACAAAGAATATGACATTCCTGTTGTCTTTGGGTATGTGAACGCCTCTTGAGAAGGCGTAGCAAAGCCCTTGAAACCGCAGCAGCTTAAATCAAAAAGTAGATTGTAACACAATGAACAACTCACGGGTCCAGTGATGACATTCTGGCTGCCAGAGCTCCAAGTGCCAGTGATGACGGTGACATTATGAGCTGCGTCGTACACGGTCTGGCCATGCGCAGACGTCGCAAGCAGTAAAAGTAAGGAAGTGAATATCATCATCAAGGATGTCTATAAGATGTTTTAGGCCAGCGTTTGGTGGTGTGTCGGGGTAAGAAGGGCAGAGGAAAAGACTACGGGACGACCACGAGGGGTGGGGAGCGAACGTTGAGAACGACGGTAGCGGTCAAGGTGGGTAGCCTGTTTGCTCTTGTTTGGTGTCAGTCTTTGTTTCGATGCTATTTTAATAATTTTAGAATTTCCTCACCACGTAAATGCATCGCCGACGTACAAACGCTTCTGCCTCTACTACTACGTATTTGGTTCACTGTAGTTTTCATTTCCGTCTCTAGTCCAAAATCGACAGGCTTCAGCATGCTTTCAGGTGTCAACAATGACCCTGATTGCCATCCCACATGATGCATTGATCGACGTGCCACCTTATCACTGCCTTGCGGTGCCCAACAGCAGATCACACACTTGTCGTCATACACACGTACTATTTGCGTACCAGCACAGAATCACTGCGTAGACCACTTCAGTGTTTCCTTGTATTCTATACATACTCAAACTAAAGAATGCGTACACTTTTACTGCCAACCAGGCTGCGATGATAACAACATGTATTCAGCAAGAGAAAAAAGCTGTCCAGAATACAAGCAAATTAATCTTTCTTCAAATCTCTCCTCATAACAAACAAGCGTTCGCCCTCTTCCGTCACAGTTAATTCTTGCAGACCCCGGATGCTTTCCATACCCTGTAGAGTGCGTCCTTTGGCGAGTGCGATGAAGATTTCAAGGCCATCTCCGACCTGCACAATGTTAGATGAGATTACACGTCTACAACATGAAGCTCACTTCAATGTGACGCTCAGTTGCGCTCGTAAACGAGTCGATAACTATCGACAATACCGTCTCTAGCGGTAGATGCGACGGATGTGAGGTCCCCTGTGCAGCTTGTTGGTTCTTGAAGTAAATCTGGGAGTTTCAACGTCAGACAAAATGCACGGGTGACGTCGGAAAGGATGGCATTTGCAACTGGTAAGAATACTGAATACTGCAAACTCACCTGGTTATCCAGGAATGGCTGGACCAATGACTGAGCAGCACCTGCAGCACGGCAGGCCTCACGTTCATACGAGCCCACGGGGTCGAACGAATACACGGCGCCAGTACCTGAGAAGTCCATAAATAAACTAAGAAGGCGGAGATGAAGATGAACGGACCATCCTCTTCAATGCCACCCAAAATGTTATACACGTAGTAGGGAAAGAAGCGCCGCGCATAAAGCATCGTTTGAATTAATCTGGCTATTGCCCGTAGGGGCATATCTTTCGCATGAGCGTGACGGTACCACTACGTAGCCCCATAAACATACACAGCGCAGCGAAATCATATCAAGGAATGACGAACCTCTAGACGTTGTTTCACTTTCTTCACAAACATATTGCCATCTGCTGCGAACCCATTCACAGCCAGCACCGCGCGATCGGTTCTTGAAAGAAAAGGTGAGAGGAGACGTAATGATGAGTGACGGAGCGCGTACAATCTAAACACCTTTGGTGCGTATCGCGTTTGGATTGAATATCCTTCGCTCTGTCGTGTGTCGCCAGCAATAACACTGAAATCTGCACCAGCAATAGCAAGGATTGTACCGCCGTTTTCTGAGTAAGGGTTGAAACGCTTCTCCTGAGGATGAGCGAGTGAGTCCATGTCAGGCATGGTCATTGAGAAAGTTGGCAAGCTTGAACTGGTGGTCGAGAGTCAATAGAGACGGCCAGTTCAGTCCAAATCCCAGGCCGCGTAATGCAAGCGGGCAGTTATTAATATTCCCACAATATTACTAGCCGCTGCTTTTGGTAATCAAGGCCCTTTTTGATAGGCTTGACTCAAAGCGCAGATCTTGCAACTCGATCATTACAGCTAAATATGAGTAAGTCATCTTCTGCGAGCTGAAAATTCATCTAGGCTGACCAAAGCATCAGACAAGGACCTGCTCGATGGACGGCTGCTGTTTGCGATCCCAAAAAAAGGTCAAATTCATCTTGATCATGTTTCGTTAGTACTAACTTCGCACCCTAGGACGGTTGCACGACAAATGTCTCGAGTTACTCTCCGGTGTGTCCCTCCTTAGTTCTCCAAGCGATATGCAAACCAACCTACAGGCGCCGACATCCAATTCCGGAGACCCAATAGGCTTGACGTCTGCCTAGTGATGAATCACCCCATAGCTATGTCAATCTTTAGTTCCAATCCTCCAATGCCATCTAACTGAATCTGACCCTGATGTAGTGTGTTCCTACCGGCCGCAGACATACCATCTTTCGTTGGAAATGGAGACGTTGATCTTGGAATAACGGGCCACGATGTTATTCTTGAAGCTGAGATGCAAGATCAGGTTACAGAGATTCATCGGCTGGGGTTCGGAAAGTGCGCTTTGCAAGTGCAAACTCCAGAACACGGGCCTCTTAATTCAGTCGAAGACCTTGCCGGAAAACGCGTGGTTACAAGTTTTGATGTCATTGCGGGGGCATACTTTGCCAAGGTCGATGAGCGACTGAACCTCACTGGTGATAACAAAACCAAGATTCAATATGTAGGAGGGAGCGTAGAAGCAGCTTGTGCTCTTGGACTCGCGGATGGTATAGGTGAGTCGCTCGTTAGAATGTCAGATTGTGATGATGCTCATATCTTGATCGTTGAATAGTTGATCTTGTCGGTATGTTGTCATCCCAGGTCAAGCGTGGAAAGATCTAACCATATCTCAGAGTCCGGAGATACGATGCGAGCAGTTGGTCTGCACGCAATCGCGACAGTACTCCAAACAGAGGCAGTACTCGTCAAATCAAATGTTCCTCATCGAGCCCATTTTGCACCTTTGATCGACCTCATCGCTAGCCGAATAGCCGGAGTCGTGGCTGCTGATAAATACGTTGTCTGCGAATATAATATTCGCAGGCAATCGATATCTCAGGCAACAGCTATTACACCTGGAAGAAGAGCGCCCACCATCAGTCCTCTCGAAGAGGAAGGTTGGGTTGCGATCAGTAGTATGGTCGAAAAGAAGAACATCGCGAATACCATGGACCAACTCGTGAAGATTGGCGCGGAGGACATTTTGGTGTTTAATATGGATAATTGCAGGGTATGAGAGCGTCAACATGGATATAGATTCGTTGCGTTAGAGCAGTTGTTGGGCCAACAATGACATCTGCAGATCTGATTCTCAAGTCCAATCTACATTATAAAGTGTCTATCCACGTACTTTAAGTACTTGATGAAACTGCAGTGTCACAATTTCTATCGCTATCTATCGCTTAGATACGATTCCTAGAACTAACATGAGCAACCCAATCACTCTATGCAAACCTTTAAAGTTTCAAAATCCATTCAAAAACAATCATACTTTCAATTGCAGCTAGTCTGCATTCCTTGACACGTTTCTGAGTGCAGTAACGGCAAGGTCGGAGTTTAAAGATCCATTTGAACTCACCCCAAGTTGCGCATGACTCTTGCAGTACCAGTGCCTTTGCAAACATCGCTGACTTATCCGTCTCGAGTCTCGACTACGTTGAATTTTACAGGAACTGTTTGAAGAATTTGTTAGTGCTCCCAAGGTGTGATATCAGACGGGTCACCCACTATTCTATCCATGTGATAATCCAGCACATGCAGCGGCCAGCCTTATAAGTTGGTGTACTGAAGGAATTTTGCGTCTAGCCCTCGCGAACAAGGACTCTACGGGTCGCTGAAACACGCATTTTGTGCCTGGTTAGCCACCGATACTATCTTAGTCACCTTGAGGTGAGTTTCTCCGTTCCGTTTAGATCCTGCACTCGGAGCTGAGAATAGTCATCCAGTTAGATACCACGTTTATACACGAACATAGTGAAGTCCACCCGGAGCAGATATATACACAAAACGCCTCTCGAATTTATTTTTAACCCCTCGTGCTCCATCCCCAGACTCAATCCTTGCGAAGTTTGACTGTGTCTCGTCTTTATCGAGTATCGGGACGTGGATAAGGCTATGTTTTGGAAGCAATACTTTCATTGTCCCCTACGTTGATTGGTACGTTGAAAAAAAAATTTCGTGGGGAAGGACGGATGTTGACTCAGTGAGGTAGGAATCTGCAAGGCAGTTGAAACGATACTCAACTTATCAAACCACGACAGGATCGCCCCATTCGCTTGAAGTTTGATGTCGACGCGCTCGATTCGAACGTCGAGAGCTCCGGTAAGTACATTGCTAGTCAGTGCCTTTTTTAGTGGGATGAAGTCATTCGTCTCACTTTGTCACTGGTTACGCGCTGAAAAAACCATCTGTTTGGGATGGTTTTTGAAGGTGCGAACATACACGTGAAAATGCGTATCATTCACCATGCAACCTGAGTCGGATTCTGACCTTGCGAGCATTTAAAACATGCGCCGCACGCGGGGAAGAAACACGTACTGTGCATGTCTTGGTTTCACTTGGAATATTGACGTTTTGATACATGGTAGGTCTTCGGTAGACAGACAACCTGTGCTTGCATAGATTTATTTTTGCCAATCCAAAATGACAATTCAAGGTCCAGCACTAACCAGCATTCTGCAGGTGCGCAGCGGCCTTGCTGGATACTACGTCTGCGAGGCGATTCGTGAGACTGGAATACTCGTCGCGCTTGACTTACCGTTTCTTGCTTTCGCTGTTCTGTGTAGGGAGAGAGGGACGCATGAGTTGGGGTGCAACGATCGCATGCGATGTTCTTGTGGACTATTCCCGGCAATCCGGAGACGCGGCTTTCTATTGGTGGTTGGCCATGTATCATATCGTTAGTATCAATAACTGTGTGACTTCCTATTCGATGTGTGTATATTAATGGGTTCTGTCGATAGATCTCGATTATGCCATTTTGAATGACAATACTAAGTCTGTCGATGATATCTGGAGAACTCACTACTAACCAAGCGCGTCGGGTTCCACGTTTGTGAACAAACGATCTTTTTCTTGACCTAATTGAACATATCCACAGCCATGTCGGGGAATGTCCAGGTGGCATGCGTGTTATACTATGGTCCATGGACAGAATCAAAGTTAGTGGACGTATTCCTTTGTAAATTTGGCCTGACTAATAATTTGTGGACCACAACACTTTATCCACAGCTAGCGGTTTAAATACTGCAACTTGTAATTCTTTCCTCTATCACATCTTGCTCTCCTCGTCTCATCTAGCTTGTGCACTAAGCTGCTCATTCAGATCTCACCTTCTGACGCTCATCTTGTCCTGCTAAAGGCTAGAGCCTAGCGTCATCCATAGTCTATATTAAGCATTCTAGATACTCGAATATGCACCAATAGCCAGATCAAACGGGCCAATGGCCAATCCCAGGCCCGCCTCAGCATGGTCATTACCCTTACCCTCCAATGCCCCAGTTTCCACCAGTGCCCTCGCATGTTAGACCTTATCCACCGGACCCTCACGCACATCTTTATAATCAATTTGCACATGCGGCTCATCCAGTCTACGGACGACCATACGCAGTCTATCCTCAACATTGGGGTTTGTATCCCCCTGCCTCCCAGGGTGCGGGCGTACCGCTAGCGCCAGCGCAGCTTTCCCGTCCTTCTGCATCATACCCTGCCCATCCTCCCCAACATTGGGGTGGGTATCCCCCCGCCTCCCAGGGTGTGGGCGTACCGCTAGCGCCAGCGCAGCTTTCCCATCCTTCTGCATCATACCCGGCCCATCCTCCTCAACATTGGGGTGGGTATCCCCCCGCCTCCCGGGGTGCGGGCGTACCGCTAGCGCCAGCGCAGCTTTCCTATCCTTCTGCACCCCCCTCGGTGCAATCCTTCTATAACCAACACCACACACAAGGTCTGGGACAGCAAGCGCCAGCGCCGCCTTTCTATCCCGCTGCATCCCCCTTGGTACAAACCTACCACCAACTCACCCAACAAGGGCTGTGGCAGCAACCACCAGTAGTTGCAGCTGAAGAAAGCGCTGTCAAGCGTGGATGATGCTCCTCCATCGAAGAGGCAAGCCATTCAGCCTCGCGTTGACGATTTCGTGAGTACATTTTATGTTCATTTCTCCTTATCATGTTGACAGTTATTTCATCAGAATATTATCCCAATCAACGGTAGTATAAGTCGCGGGGGCTCTTCAAATATAGGCTCTTCTTCCAAGACCCAGGAAGAGGTTGTCGCTCAAGTACCTTGCGAAGCTTCGACTTCATCAAAAAAATTTGCCGACGGTTTTGAAGACTACGATTGGACTTCAAGCGGGCCGTTGGAAGAGCTGGTCAATAGTCTTGATCAATCCGAATTGGCCTGGGACGAGCAGGTGAAAGAGTTTTTCGATATTATTCAAAAAGCTGCCGATGCGGCTCCGGGCGAGCTGGAAGTTGTCAACACTGCTCAAGAAACCGACAATTCGGCTTCAGACAACTTATTGGAAGGGTTTACCAACAGTGTTGATTCAGCTTCAGGCTGGCAGTCACAAGAGTCTATCAACAGTCCTGACGAAACTGCCGATTTGGCACCGGACGATCTAATGAATAGCTTTGTGAAAGCTGAGGATCCAGAACTGGTGGGCAAGTTGCTGAAGAAATTGATAGATCAGTGGCTTCCTTAGAATCTAGGACATTTTCAGTTGTCGCCGCTTCGTCCCTATACCGTATTATGTTGTAACATACTGTACAATGCATCTTAATACCAGCTGGAGGTCTCGCAAGACTTGTACCAATACACATCAGCCAGAGAAAGGTTTTCGTCATATGAATTCATCAGCTGGATCTGGTCTCGTATTCACGATCAAACTCAAAAAATCATTGTTGATGTAGGACCGTGTCATAGTTGTCTTTGTGTGATAGCGAGGCATATCGAAGTTCTTGTCATGAAACCTATGTAGATCTATGCTTATGTTGATTGGCCGTGTATTACCCACAAACCTTTTGGTCGTGTGCTCCAACATGCCGATGAGGTGAACACGGTAGCCTTGTCGCCGGACGGCCAGCTCATCGCCACTAGCTGGCAGCGATGATAACATGGCTATATTTTTGTAAATGTCGTGAATGGGGCACAAGCATATCAAATCACCTAAATTGCGCTCGAGATTTTGAAAGTTCGGGAACTGCCTGTGCGTTCCATTGGTGGTGCACTAAGCAGCATAGGTCATCGGCCATTGTTTAGCTCTGGTCCACAGCCTGCCATGCTAGGATCCCCTAATAAGTCGGGGTATGGCTGATGTGAGAATCATGGTGATGTTCTTTAGCGTGCAGGTGTTCCAGTCGCGTTCAAGTTCAACAAACTGATCGGTTTGTTGAACTTGAACGCGACTAAATCGCTTTTTTCTTGAGGTAGTCGTCTACCTGTAGGCCAAGGTGCTTCTTCATAGTTGCAAGAGAGCGAAGGGGTCGTGGATGCACTGGTAAGACACTGGAGTGAGCCAAGGGGCCCACTCGAGAAGAATGACCTCGAACCTCACACAATGGGGTGCGATGGCAAGGACGAGATGATGGCTGCGCTACTACAGCTAGTAGGTGATATATATATACTAGTGGCTACGACCTCGGTACACCGCTGAGACCTCGAATACTCCCTGGGCAAGCCCCACTCCAACACCACAGATTTCGATGATATCAAGCCCATCTTGAAGTCAGTTATCCTGTCCATTTTCCGGGACATCGCAGCAGCCTTCGAATGCTCGTGTGAACATTTACGGGCCTTAGGATTTTGCCGCATCGTACCGCACCCTGCCGCATCACTGGCGCACCCTACTTAATAGTGTCTTATATACCTGTGTAATGAGTCTATGTCGTCCATACAGGCCATGAATATAGTTATTGACTCAAAAACATAATAGTACATGTATTTGAGTGAGAATTGTAGTGATACGATAATGATAGTTAACTTCATGATGCGGCAGTGATGCGGCAGTGGTGCGGTAGTGATGCGGCAGTGGTGCGGCAGTTGCACAGCCACTGCCGCAACACCAACGCACCCATCTTCTGCAGTACACTTGCAGCATCGTTACAGGCAGCCACGCGAAACTCGTGTCAAAGGCACTTTACATACTACGCAGCCACGCGAAACTCGGGTCCCACAACACAGACAATACTCTTTCCTTCCACAGTACAAAAGCTCTATGGACTACAGTCAGCTTGGGACACCTTGTGTACCTTCCTTGGTTGTGGCCGTGGTTTTGGCTTTTTGGTTCGTTTCACATTTCTTGTAATGACTTCAGGCTCACTTCCCTCACTAAAGTTTGGCCCGCACTATTGTCAAACTGTTTCAGAGTAAATCATGATATAACATGATAATAACTCACATCCACTTCTCCTTCAAATTCCGGTGCATATGGATCTCGGTCACCATGATTCCAGTACTCCGGTAGGCCCTCGTATGGATTCCATTGGTCTTGGTGAGCGCCAGCATCTTTTCCCCATTGTTCATTCCCTGCAGCACCCGCAGCCAACGAGAGCTCGAACATTCGCTGTTCAGGGATGCCAAGACACTCCAAGTCAACGTCTATATCCATCGAGGACAAATCATAGCTTAATTGGAGGTCGAGCCAGGTAGCCTGGAGCATTGTATTGGTGTGTTCTTCTGGTGTTGGGACTGAGTCCGCATCAAGTGAGTGACTTTCGATCCAAATATATCGGGCTGACTGCTCGAGTTGATTTTTCTCGCGTTTTGACACTACGATAATGCAGGCATGTGCATAGGTAGCGCAGTTAAGCCACTCAATAATTCGTTTTGATGCACCAGGGATCTGATGGTAAATCCAGTTCGCGATTTGCGCACAGTCTGTAAGAGACAGGTCACCGTCCCTCGTTATTAGTGGCTGTGCGATAGAGGTATAGTGCGTGCCGCATCCATTCCGCATCATGTCTCATGCAATTACAAGGTACTAGTAGCCAGAGGGAGCATAAGACGGTTGTCGCGAGGCATGTGAATGACGACTTACCGACAACTTCCGTAGCACACGTCACGCAATGGACGACCTGCTGATCAGGATTCTGATTGGTTGAGAGCCCTCGGGACGCAGGTAACTCGCGTGCCGAACCCTAATTTAGGAGTCTTATTCAGGCCTAACGACAAATCAAGGTTTCAGCGGAATTTCATGAGTGTCAATGTCTGTAAGAAATTAAGACTGACCATTATACCGCACCCTATCGCATCCGTGCTGCAACATACCCAGTTTGTTCTCTGGGTTTTAGACTCTCTCGAAGATACGATGTATGGCGCATAAATGATGGGCTGGACGGTAAGTCAGTTATGATGGAGCTCGCCAACAGTGATTATTGAAACTGAGAGTGAAATGTCTTGATTTGGTGCGGTGCAGCAGTGATGCGTTAGTGGTGCGGCAGGATGCGGCAAAATACCTGAGCCCAACATTTACGAATTTGAAAAGTTGAGAAGAGCAAATTCTGCAAAAGTTTATCAGATTCGATGCTGCATGTCGACATGCACCCGATCAGTGCGGAATCGATCGGCGCTCATGGAATCATAGCTTCATTGTGGAATCCCAACGTACAAGATTTGCCTGGCCAGCACGGTATCCTTCGTGTTACCCTGGTAACATGCGCAACAAATGTGGAGCACTGACATCGAATAAGAGTGGCTGATTCATATTAGAATAAAGAATCTGAACTTTGGCAGCCTGTGAAATACAGCACCAGGTGATGGCCGGCTGTACAGCCTTCAATGATGCTGAAGATTTGATGACATCGAATTCGAAATTGGCCAGAAGAAAAATGCGAAACGGGAGAAAACGTGGCTCCTCGTTTGCTGCCATCAGAAAGTCTGTGGGCACAGGAAGATGCATATGGTGTCGGCGGTGGACTTGGGCGCTTGGTTTACACAGGATCAGAATTTGAGCTGTGAAGCAAACACAAAGATGATGCATGAAAAATGCACGTAATATATAACTTGAATAAATAGATGCACAGCTTCCACAGCTCTAAACACGACGCCCACTTCTCGATTACAGGCGATTGTAGAGTCTTTTACGTTGAGTCGGTCTGAGCAGGTGTTTCTCGTGAGTGATACTACATGCCGTAAAGCTGACCGCCTACTTACCAGAGATTTGGGTACCATAAAAAATTCACATACCACTGGGCCTACATCAATTGTCCTGTAGCCATCTTGAGAATAAGGACTGAATTCCTGTAAGCAGGCGTTCTCATCATTTGCATCGTGTTTCGTTGATGATAAAATGCCGATAGACTCACCAGCCATCTTTGCCACTACTCTTCTCATTCAAAGTTGATCTCGGCGAGCTTTTCTTGTGCGCATTGTCGAAAATCTACCATATTTGAGCCTCTGAGTGCCGACTATGCAATCCCAAACCAGTAAAACATCAGCTATCACGCCATGTCAGACAATGCGGGGCCATACCAAATGTGTACAAGGGATTGTGCACCTGCCAGGCGGGCGATTCATCATCACATGTTCAAATGACGGTTCACTGCGACTATGGGATTTGAAGAGCGGTGCACAGATAGGCGATGACTGGCGAGATGGGGTGGATGAAGCCAGAGTGTCCACCATAGCATTGTCTCCAAATGGCATGATTGTAGCCAGTGGAAGTGGTGATGGGACGGTGAGGTTGTGGGATGTGAAGACGGGAAGGGCGATTGTCAAATGGACTGGGCACACTGAGAGCATGGGTTCAGTGTGCTGGAGTACAGATGGCGGTCGTGTCATGAGCGGATCCTGGGATGGAATAGCAAGAGTATGGAATGTCAAGAGCAACGAAACAGTTTTGGGTCCAATGAAGATCAAGCACCAGCACATGTGGGCAGCGATGTACTCACCTGACTCAACGAAATTTGCAACGGCAGGTTACAATGAAACTGGAGTAAAAATCATGGATGCAAAGACGGGCGAACTGTTCACAACACTCAAACACGGACATTGGGTCAGGAGCGTGGCCTGGACGTTCGATGGAAAGAAACTCATATCTGGTTCCTGGGGCTCAATTAGGATATTCGACACAGCCACTTGGAAGCAGATCGCCACTCTCGACGGTCACACAAACTTTGTAAACGCTATCACATTGTCTCGGAATGACCGCCTCCTTGCAAGTATATCGGAAGACAAAACAGCGCGTCTGTGGAATCTCGACACAAACCTCCAAGTTGGCCCTCCTCTCCAGCACGACCATTGGGTGCAATGCGCTGCCCTTTCCGCTGATGGACAAGTGCTAGCCACTGGTGGTTATGAGCAGAATGTTTACGCATGGGACATTCGTGCCATCCTCAACGAAACTGGTTTTGAAGACCTTCTCCTGCCTATTCCTCATGTAAATCTCATGCGCGACATGTCTATCAATGTTTTCAACAAATTTTAACGTCGTCCCTCTAGATAGACGCAACACGACGTCCACCTATTCATGCCCGTCGAATACCCCCAAGGTTTTTCGATGATATGCAAGGTGACATCCATGTGCGTCGTTAGCGGTTTATGAATGAGTTCTTGTTCTCACCTCTTGTTCTCAGTCCTCCACATCGCGCGGTAACCATCACCCTTCCTCCCATCGCGTTCTCTTACCCTCTATGGAGAGTGCACGCACGTTCCTCGCCCGCATTCCGTCTTTCTTTCATCACTCTCATTCTTATACCAGCGAAGCAACTGAACTCCAACAAACTGCGAAGCAAGGGATCTTCTCTCGTCATGGTCCTCGCACTGTCGAAGTTGCTGCCGTACAGGACAAAAAGGCATTTCTTTTCTCATGTGCCTTTCAGTGCACCCCGTTCAACTATCTTTGTAGCCCTTGTTTGTTGCTCCGCGGCCAAAAGGCCAGCAGCAGCAGGGCAGCCAATCACATGGCCACCAGTCATCATCGCAAACTCAGCCCACCGACGCATCGACGTCTGCCACACTCCCTGGAACTTACACTACGACACCAGGTGCAGCAGCCACACAACGACGACGACGCCTCCCACTGTGGGCTCGTCTCGTGCTTTTTCTCTGTTGTGCATCTCCTCCACACGTCGATGGTCGTTGATGCTGTAGCATATGCACATTTATCTTATTTTCGTTTCTGACTCTTTTGTATCGCGGTCCGTGTCTTTCACTACTGTGTCAATGATGTTTTCTCGCCATGCGACTCGTGCGGTACATTGGACTCGGTAAATCATGCTAAAAAGAGGAACATTTCAAGGTGCCCAATAGGATGAAAGCCGATGAGCATTCTCTCCTCTGCTCGTGTGGGCATTCATTGTAATGCAACTCGAACGACTGGTCTCCAAGGCGGTGTTTCAGAACGAGTGCGAAAATGAGACTTGCCTGCCAGTTGGGAATGTACATGGCTTAGTGTGATTTGCTAAGAGCCCTTGTTTCGGGAGCGGTGAACTGAGAATGGTAATGGTGACGAGAAATGGGAGCTGAAAGGGTGTCGAGGTCCGTGCTGAACGTGACTCAGGTTGGCGGTGCGCTGATAACAACCTTCGATCAGCATGAACCTTGTGATGCGGGAGCACGTACAATAATCCTGTTCCATGTGGACGAGAACGAGTTAGGTTCCTTCAGCCTGCTATAATCGTATCATGATCTCGCCCATATCAAAGCCAATATTCGAAGAAGCGTGCGTCAGAAACGGCCGGTTTGATCTTCGGTGATCGGTGGTCTGAATCGAGTACTATCATTGTTCTCAATTTGGCCATTACAGGAGATTTATCAATTCTTGTCCTAGCACATGGTCGATTCTACATCAGCCTGTAGACTCGTAACCAGTCTGACTGAGCCAAACAGCTGGCCAAACGCCCCATCACAGTCATCAAGCTAAGCAGAATGGTGCCAATATCTCAGTACCCGCATCTTGATGGGTTTCCACTGCCAGGCAATCATACATAAGAGACAAAGATGTATGATGCCAGGCGTGCCAAACTTGTCTCTTCAACCTCTCGATCGAAAGCATATGGAGCTTTGACTGACAACCCCCAAGTCGCAGCGGCCTGGAATCTACGTTACTCAGCGGTGCGTCGCTTTCTTAATACGAGGGTAAGGCGATAACAGATGCCCACATTATGTGTGGCCACCAGTACATGTACAGTGCGTGTGATTTGAGCTGCTTTTCCCTCGTTTTACTAACTTGACAACACAGCGGCGCTGGCTACATTTTGGGTGGGTTTGTCCCAGTCATTTCTTGTCTGCCATTAAACCTGTTGATCTAGACCTATGATTATATCTGTTTACTCGACGAGGAGGTAAGTAATGCACTTGTTGGATTCCGCAATACGCCTCGCTTTATGTATTGATAATATGTTCAAAGTGGACATTCCTGCTTCAATTTCGCTGGACGAAGGTAAAAGCCTTTTATATAATTGCAAGACATGCCCCCTTTTTCCTCATCACCGTGGACCTATACCGTGCGTTCATTCCAAACAATGAGTACACATCCCCAGATGATGAACTGACATGTTATGCTTCAGTGATCTTTGCCCCAAACGAGAACTTCGATGTATGTAAGCACCTCGTGCCAGTGGATTTACCCGATGACGCGTAGTAACTGCATGACTTGGCCAGAAATGCAGGGTGTTGATCATCATGGCCTCATGTACGTGCACGGTACATCATGATGTTGGCTGTACATCCTGCTGAGCACCGCTCTTTCAACTCTTCTCAGGTCTTGGAGTGATGACCTTCATTTGCTCTGAATGTACCTTATCTTCCCTGCAACATTCACATGTCCCTGATCCAATTCCTTCAGGTCTTTTTGTGCTCAGAACGAATGTGCTCTGCCAGAACTTCAATCGAATCGTTCGTATAGCCGTACTGGCCGTGCTATTTGTGAGTCCTATGTTGACCGCTCCCATGTTCATGCTCGACTCATCAGCAGGCTGTTATCGTAATATCAATCGGCCTTCATGTTGCAACAATTGCCACCTCATATGGTTTGTGCTCTCACTTCCACTAATTACTATCCGCACATGCTTACTCTAATGATATAGTTGTGACTAACGCGATACCAGGCATTACAGTCTGTTACTGGAGCTCGCGCAGTGTCCAGTACTCCGTGTCATATATTCTCTTTTTTGTATCTCAACTGGGTATGGCAATGGGAACTGGGGACATGAATTACATACGCGCACTGGCTGATGCTCTCTCAAGGACTGGTCTCCCTTACACTCATACGTGTCATACAGAGCTGGCGGATGGACAAAATCCACCTGTACACCATCCTAGTGAAGAACAACATGTTTTACTATGCATGTGGACTCGGTGAGTCAGGACTTGCATATATTTTGCACGCCCATCGAGTTTGACTGTCGTTCCAAAAGTTCTCTCGGCCATAAATGTCCTCGCGCCGCTTCTGTTTTCCTATGTGCGTAAACTTCGCAATACTCTTCGATATGATCGAGCCATTGACGTTGCGCACACCCAGTCCACATATCCCTTTGAAGAGTATGCACCTCCGACCTCTGTTACAAGTTCCCACTGACAATATTTGCCTCTGAAATTTAGTTTGCAGGTCTTTGCCCTTGCGATCCTCGCTACGCGCATGCACTTTCATCTTTGGTATGACCAGCGCATGCGCAGCTCTCCCCAAAGATTGGAAGATGTGATTGAATTTGAGCTGTCGTCCAATCTAAATCAATTGTGATTGGAATAAATATGCGGTGCACGAGTTCCGAAAGTAGGCTGTACATAGATAGGAAGGTTCCGATAACAGGATGCGACTGCGCGGTTGCTGCGCCAGAGCATGACGCTGTTTAGACAACAACTTAGATATCAAGTATTATCTTGTCATATCACGCGCCATTTAAATTATATCCACCTCATGAATATGACGCTCACAACCTTATCCGAGCTTACAGCTTATACATGCGGGATATAGACACACTACTATTGCTTACTACTTGTCAAACAACTACACTCCGGATGAAAGTATTTCGTCTTGCGTTCCATTTGTGATCATGGACGCTCGACAAGTCCCCAAATCTGATTGGCACCAGCCCAGCTTCCCCAAAGCTGAACTTTCGTGCCATTTGCTGAATTTCCATGGTCAGATAGGTCCAAACTATAATTGGTACCATGGACCAATATCCTGTCGAACAAATCAAAAAAAATCAATCCACAACAAAACATGCACCATATGAAAAGTATGTGTACCTAATACCGTGGGCACTTCCCACATCAGAGTCTCTGATATCCCACTTGAAAGGGGACGGTACAGCAACGATCGGAATGCCATCATAGGCGTTGCCTTCGATCCCGAGGTATTGTCCAGTGCGAGAAGACTTTATGTACCACCCATTCTGGTCGCCATCCTGCTGGAAGATCCACTACAAACCAAGAAGTTAGTCAACACACGGTCTGTCCATGACGGGAATATAAATTACCGCCTGGTTGGAACCATCATGAGGGTTATAACCGATGACTAGGTTTATGCAGTGTCAGCGATACCTCTGCGAAGTGGAGCAGGGATGATGCTTACTGGTGTGGTTATCATTACCCGAGAGGTCGACAGCAGTACCTCCCTGGCAATTTCTGAGGCTGTAGGTGTGCTGATCCACAATGGAAACCCGCTCGGCAAATGCCCAGATCTGATTTGCACCAGCCCAGCTTCCCCAAAGCTGAACTTTTGTGTTGTTTGCCGAGTTTCCATAGTCGGACAGGTCCAAGCTATAATTGGTACCATGGACCAATATCCTGTCAAACAGAATTAACGAGAATTAACCCTAGACCGAACATGCGCGATATGAAAGGTATGTGTACCTAATGCCATGGGCACCTGCCACATCAGAGTCTCTGATATCCCACTTGAAAGGGTACGGAACAGCAACGACTGGAACGCCATTATTGGCGTTGCCTTCGATCCCGAGGTATTGTCCAGAGCGGGAAGACTTGATGAACCACCCGCTCTGGTCGCCATCCTGCTGGAAGATCCACTAATAATCGAGAAGCTAATCAGCACGACTTGCTCATAGTGGGATGACGAGCAAGCGCATTACCGCCTGGTTGGAGCCATTGTGGGGGTAGTAACCGATGACTAAGTTAAGGTAATATTAGCGCTGGCTTGGGATACTCCTGAATGACATGCTTACTGGTGTGGTTATCGTCACCCGAGAGGTCAACGGCAGTGCCTCCCTGACAGTTCTTCAGGCCGTATGTGCGTTGGTTCTCAATGCGAGCCATTGTAATAGTGCGTGCTTAGAATGCTGTTGGGTTCAAGTTGAACGCTGTATTTATATGAAGAACTTGCCGAGGCAATGATATGTCAAACATTCTATTTAGACATATCTCTCGGCCCTACAGAGTTTCCGAGCTTCCATCACGGTACTCGGTTATGGGTCAGAGCGGTTTCTGGAGTCGTAGGTGTCCTGTTACTATTCCGGTGGCTTGAGAGAAAGATCGAGGTACATTGATGCTGCAGCATATGCACATCATTTTCATTTTCGCTTCTGGTTCGTTTGCATCGCTATCTCTTGGTCCGTGTCTTCCGCTACCGCGTCAATTATATTTTCTCTTCGTGAGACTCGTGCAGCACGTCAGATCTCAGATTCGACAATATTTGTTGACAAGAGGAATGTTCCAACTTGGGCACTCAATAGGGTCCTTTTGCCAAGGATTATTTGAAGGACCTCACTTGCTTGAATTTACACCAAACCTGGAGTCGGAAAATGTTTAATTTTCAGAATCTGATTTTTCGCAAGCCGCATTAAACTTATGCCATCCACTGTGACCCTCTAGGATGTTCCCCACACGACGGTGACAATGCAATTACGCAGTGAACGGTTGACATCCATTGTATTGTACCATAAACTCGAGCAACCTGTCTTCAATGCGATCAGTGTTTCAGAATTCGAGAGCAAGATGTATTTTACTAACAACCTTCAAATCTCGATGACGGGTTTAACCAATGAGGTTCATCTCAAGATCTGTGAACATATTTTGTGTGGTGTTCCCGTCAATATATCTTGACACAAAGAATCAATCGCGAGCCTGTGATCTGGTTCGCAGGTCTGTGTCCTTGCGATCATCGTCACGCGCATGCACCTCCATCTCTGGCATAACGACCGGCACGTGAACGACTCTGCAAAGACAAGAATGCACGCACAAAGCTGAGTTGTCATCCAATTGAGATCAACCGTGATCGTAGTGGTGCGCGAGTTCTGAAGCAGGCTGTATACAGATAGATAGGTATCGATGACGTAGCAATTGTCGTCTATGAACACAAATGAAAGAGCTAAGATGAATTCAACTGGTGTGCTGTGTCTATGACTCCGCATATCAAGCGGATGCACAACAGACAATCAACCAGAAACGAATCCACCATGTATGTTTGTCAATGATGACTCGGATAGGACGCAACTGCGCGGTTGCCGCACCCGGAGTGGTGGTAACATAAGGTGGGGTGAATGTAGAGACCGTCTGACCATGCTGCGGCCTAGGTCGTGGAGTAACATATAATGCCTGCAGAGATATGATTGGCCCACAGTGAACTGAAGACGTGTAAGAAAGACGTACCTCCAGCCTGAGAGTCCAGTGGCAGTGTCGAATATTCTAATTTTGTCATGTGACATAGACATGAGGTTCTTTCCAACTTGTCTGACGCTGGTCCAAGCTAGGCTCGTGACCAGCCTGGCGTATACTACCACGGTTACTCGAGTGGGACTACGTCAAAAAATTCTCACAATCTCAAATTGACGCATAGTCAGACTGGTTACGAGTTTAGGTCCAAGCCAACTTGAAGCTCCTGACCCACTGGCAAGCATCGCGTTTCAGATTCACTGGTGCTGAGCAGAATCCAGATCGCCCGTCTTTGCATCCCAGATGTTTACTCCATTGATGTAAACCCGGGCCGTTGCAAATTTTGTTGAGTCGGGTGAGTACTATAACACCACGAACACGTTCGAGTTCCCGGTCTCGATTGGACCCAGGACGTGACTGTTTCGCCCGTCTTGGCATCCCATATTCTTGCTGTCCCATCCAATGATCTGCTCGTGACTCGTTCACCACCTGTGCTCCAACACACACAAAACACATTCTTGGTGTGCCCTTTCCATTTTATATCGATCTTTCTCGTCCTGACGTCCCACAACCTCATCATCCCATCACCACTTCCGCTTGCCACAGTGCTGCAGTCTGAAGACAATGCTTTTGTAGACATCCTTCCCCATCTCGCCAGTCTTCGCCGATCTGTGCGCCATCCCGCGAACATATGATGATCCGTTGTCCACTTGGGAGGTGTACAACATTGTTCACGTTGCTAGTATGACCTCGCATCGTCAGGTGTGGTTCGATTGCAACGATTTCTTTCATCTCAATGGTGGGTTGGACATGGTCGGTGGTTGGGGTATTGATGTCAACGACTGCAGATCGTGATCTATGTATACAGATGCTCTCGGAGATTTGTGGGAGGTCTTATGCTAGCAACCGAATGCTCAACGACGCTTGTTACAAATCCTGCGGGCGATCACGCATCAGGTCACCACAGTCAGTGAATAGAATTTGTTGGTCCTTGTGAAAGCTGAAGGCAATTTTAAGAGGAGGGAGGAGGCGGAATTGCGAAAGTACCCGTCCCCAAATCGTTGTCGCGAATGACTACTCGGCAAGGAGTCTCAAGCCGAATGATGTATGACTGAGAGTAACGTCTAGCGGAGAGGTGGGCATAGGACTCATTCTCAGATTGAGACTTGCTGCGCACACGGGATTGATGTATGAACACCTTACAGCAGGTCGGAATGAGCCTCGGGTTTGTTCAGTCAACAATGTAGACTCTCAATCGAAGCCTCAAGTGTTCAGGAAAAAGGGCAAGCGTCGAACAAACAGGTTTGCCATAGGACTCAAATAATGGATAGTGGTTTTGATAAAAGTAACAGATACACGACATAGGAATCGCCAAAGCAGACCCACAGAAAAAAGCCATCTTACAATACATATATACACATGTAACTGGGAAGGTATACCGCGTCATTCATCACAACGAGAGAGCTAAGTGAAAAAGGGTTGAGCACCGCAGCATGAGTGAGATTACTAAAGACTCACTCAATATCCAAGAGTGCAAGCTAGTCTTTGTAGTTTCATTGCTCGCATCCATCGCGAAACGGTATGATTCGAACGCGTCTCCAAGCTTGCCAGCTCCGAGGAGCGCAAGGATCAATTTCTTGTTGGAAGTTTGCCACAATGTTCCGATGTCCCATCCGAAGAGCTGCAAAAAGCACAGCTAAGCATGAAAAAAGCTTTCCGACGATGGCATGTCAACGTACCACAGTGAAAGCCTCGCAGGCAGCAAGAGCAGTGGATTTAGCCAAGAAAGTGCTAGCCTTGACAGCGGCAGTGAAGTGCTCGATGGCCTCGCTGTGATGCGCGCCATTGAAGGCAATTGTTCCAAGTTGGATTCGCAGACTCGCCTAATGCGCGAAGCGCAGACCCATCAGTCACCGCACGAACATAAGAAATGAGAACGCGAGACTCACCACTACGACACCACAAGCTAGGGGATCGACAGAAGGATCAGCGGCCAGCTGATCCACACGCAGCATTGCCTCTGTCTGTCTGTTAGCATTGAACAGCGCAATGGCCTGAAACAAATAATGAAGCACGGAGTACGCAAGACGAAAAGATCAACTTGCCTTGATCAAGTAGAGGAGCACAGTAGCATCCATGTTGCCAAGCGTGAACGTGAACGCCAAATCAAAGGCTGTCCTCGCTTCCTCGAGAAGCTGCTTTCCGCAGAGGGCGATACCCCTGGCGATATACCCAGCCAACGATGGGCGTATGGCAAGGGACTGCAATACCAACTAAGTCAGCGGTTTTGAGTTGGGCATGCTGGGTCGTTGTCACCTTGGTTGCATCCTGAAGGGCACTTTCCCAGTTGAGTTTGCGTGCCATGACGAAAGAGCGGTTGGCATAGGAGGCGAAGTTCTTGATGTCGGCGGTAATCTCTTGGGTGAGGATTTTTTCGGCGGTAGACAAGTCCCCCGTGATAGATGCAATACGAGTGGTCTTTGTGATGGCGAGGAGCTCAGCTGTGGTGATGACAAGTGTCTGCAAGAAAGCTCAAATAGCGCGATACGAGCAAAAGATGAAGTCGTACCTTTGAAACAGCCTGCTCGATCTTGCGCTCAGCCTTGAAAACAGCCTCTTCGGCCTTAACGACAGCCTGTTCAGACAAGGAAACCGACAGTTCTGATTTCGTAGCAGAATGTTCAGCCAAGGACAAAGATTGCTCGGCCTTGGTTAGAGACTGTTCAGCCATGGCAAAAGACTGTTCCGACTTGGTGACAGAATGTTCAGCCATGGACAGAGATTGCTCGGCTTTGGAAAAAGACTGTTCGGCCTTGGTAACAGACTGTTCAGACGCGATGACCGACTGTTCCGACTTGATAACGGATTGTTCGGACAAGAATAAAGATTGCTCGGCCTTGGAAAGAGACTGTTCGGCCTTGGTAACAGAGTGCTCAGATATGATAACAGACTGTTCCGACTTGGTGATTGATTGTTCCGACTTGACAACGGATTGTTCAGCCAACGACAAGGATTGCTCGGCCTTGGAAAGAGACTGTTCTGACTTGGTAACAGACTGTTCGGCAATGGACAGAGATTGCTCGGCCAGCTGCAGAGAGTTCAAAAATGAGATGGCGATTAAATTATATCAGCAAGACATTACCGTTGACGCCAGTTCTTTAGAAGCATTCACTGCCAGAACCAAAGTATCCTTGGGTGCGCTCCACACCGCGACTCTCTTGTCATAACCTCCACTAAGGATGTGCGTGCCATCCGCGGAGAAGGCTGCGCAAACGACAGAAGAAGCGTGCTGGAAGATGGCGATAGTCTGTTTGTCAGAGAACTGCCAAAGACGAACAGTGTTGTCGTTAGAGGCGGAAACTGCGTACGTGCCAGAAGAATGAACGGCGATGGAATTGACTTTGTGTATGTGACCCGTCCATGGACTTCCGACCTGTGTCCAGTTCGATGTGTCCCACTCCCTTATGGTGGGATCACGGTCATCTCCTCCTGAAAGAAGGCGTGTTCTATCAGGAGACCAGGCGAGTGACAATGTAGCGTGACTGTGACCCTTGAACTTTGTTTGGAGTGTGCCGTTGGTGTAAATTTGGATATCTTGGTCTGTTGCAACCGCAAGTATATACACGCCAGACCGCGCATACCGAACGCAGCGGACAGTACTACCGCATGCATAATATCCGTTTTGTGCCCATGTTTTGGTGTTCCAAAACTTCACTGTTTGGTCGTTTTGTGCTGACGACGCAGTGACGACGAACGCATCATCGGGTGAAAAGTCCAGTGAGCGGACTGCACTGCCGTGGACTTTGACAGCATTGGTGAGAGATTCCCCAGTTTCTGTCTTCCAGGCGATGAGCTCTCCGTTCTCGTCACCGGTCGCTATCATTTGCCCATTTCGTGATACCGCCAATCCCATGACCTCACCGGTGTGCCCTTCCATTTGTTTCACTACTTCACCTGTGTTCAAGTCCCACAGACGAACTATCCTGTCTTCAGAGGAGGTTACCATCCGTCGACTATAGGGAACATCTGCGGCTGCGTAGATCGTCTGCGTGCGGTCTTCAAACACCCGAACGGGATTGACAATAGGAATGAGCTGCGCCATTTTACTAGATATTGGTGGTGTTGAGCAAACTTGGTAGAGTGGTTCTGGATGTAGCTGAAAAGGTGCGTGCGCCCCGCATTTTATATAACTTCAGTAGACGCTAAATACATGCATGAATTTTTTATTACTATAGGTACCTTGCTTGACGCGTTTCAGATACGTAGGAACACAACACCGCATGCTTCTTCGAACAAAGTTTTAAACAGTTGTCCGTCTTGTGACATGTGAACTTCGGCTCGCTGCAATGTTTGTTCCAGGAGATTTGATAGTTGCGGGGCTTCTTTTCATCTCCCATGAGATCGGCGCTACAGGTTTGTATGCCTCTTGCTATGATGTATAGATTTGTACATATCAGACTGTTATAACTCTGTTATCAGTCATGGGCCTTTTCGAAGTCAGTCATGGGTAAACTGCAATTCCGAGGCAGGGTCCGGTGTTTGAATTAGCGACTCCCGCTTGCATCCAGGTCTGTTGTTTCCTTGCCTGATCAGTCCATAGATTGGATTCTCTCATATGTCGGTGTTCGTGCGCATTCATTTTTACTAGTGCACAGCCTACGGTATTCCGGCTTTGAGGTCCTTTCAATGTTGCATCACAGCTCATTGTGATTTTTTTTACTCTCGAATCTGACGTTGAGTCCATTCTGCGAGATGCAATGGAACCTCTATTTGCTGACATTTTACCCCGTTCTATCCACTGTCAGTCGCATAGTACCGTTCGCCACAAAATCTCCACGACAATCTGGAAGATGATCGTGACGCGCTCATTGATAATCCCTGACCTTTATCACCTCAAGTCTACGTATGCTTTGTTTGCTTCTGCTGAGTGTTTGACCCCTTTCGCATCAAAGCTATTTGATTCAAATTTTCCAGCGAGGTTGTCATCTGTTGCGCTCGGTGCGGATCGAACCCTGCAGCCAAGGGCAGGACATGTCGAGCAAGGTTCATACTTACGAATTATCCGCGTCGTACAGAACCTAACCGTAAGCAACCGAAATATACACGTTGTTGAACTGCGTGCTTTGATTGGCACCCGCATACTCAAGGCAACATTTAATTGCGCAGGACTCTACTCGTGTGAGTGCAACGTGTATGAGCTTATGTAGACTAATTTTGGAGAGATCGGGAGATCTTTGACAGAAGGTCTAGACTCCAGAGATCTAGGAGCGAAATGTAATAAAAGATTTTCCTCCATAACCACGGGACACTCAGTTCCGTTGGGAACGAAAAGACAAGAATCCCAGCGGTTACTCCCACAGTCATAGCATTTTTATCACTTACAACTTGGCGATTTGCAGTTTACTGGGGTTTATGCCGTCGCATTTTCACTCATCCGATGTTCTCTGGTTCCCTGGATCCTGTATGAGTAATCACACGTTACCTCAATTAATTGCTCGGACTTCAAAGTAATACAATGAGTTCGGAGGAGTAACCTGTAGGAACTTGTCTTCATCGACTGACTACCTGTCTTGGTAGTGCGTCAGAGAGCTTGAACTGCTAGGGGCAGCATGGCATGATTTCAAATGTACCAACAACTGAGAAGTTGACAAAGAAGTTGGACATGGCTTGAAATAGCGGTGTTGATTTCTTCAAATCATAAGAACGCTCACCGGGTATTCGCCATAATTGTTAGCCTCGGAGGATTATATGAAATCATCGTCATGTTCAGGCAATCGCCCTCACCACCGCATTTCGCCCTTCGCGACACTTGGCATCATTTGTCTGGATCCGAAGTAGGAAGACCATCGTTCCTTCTTGATTATGGTGCTATCGCACGCACCTGTTCCCGACAATGCGCAGCCGTTTTTTTCGTGTGAAAGTGGGTCATCGTAAGGCGGGTACCACCTGGATTGGATGGCATATCTTCGATGGGACCTAGGTCTTCTTGTTCTGCGAAGGCCGGCTTTAGCATTTCCCCAGCCAGGTGGCCGTCTTTTTTTGAAAGAACTACAAATTCTGAAACACTTGCAGGATTAAATTAATGTCTGAGTGATCTCAAGCTTGTCTCGAGGCGGGAGAAGGCTGCCTTTCCTAGCACCGGTTGCGTGTTTCTCCGACCATATGGACTCCGTTGCGAGACCATAACATTTAACTGCTGACCAGTGAGACAGGCTAATAAAGTGTAGACGGGGCGGGAGCCCCTTAAAGACTAGTTGGTGCTGTCCGACACGAGGTACATTACCCTAATGGACAGAAATTGGATTCGAAAGAATGTAAGAAATACTGGACTGTTGACGAAAAACCAAACCGGGGCAGTTTTTGAGCGTCAGCGAGGACTTACAGCGCAGTGGATCCGATGGCACAATCACATAACTGCAACATGAATAAGTTGATTCATTCCCTCTCTGATCGATGACCCCACCTCTTAGTATCATACGTATAATTGTCTTTCTCATCTTCGCAATGCTTTCATCGCTGGATCACCAACGGTACCTCCTGTTGTAGCATGACTACTCGGGTTTCATGCCTGCCTCCTGAGATAGGATCTTCCATCGGAGCTTTCAAATACTACTGTGGCCGATGCACAATCTTGGCGTATGTCGGAGCTGAATCAATCTGACCAGCGATGTATGAGAACAATCACAGGATCGCGGCTGTCAAAAGTCAGATCAGCTTCCAGTGGTACTTAAAAGGTAACCCAGCATGAGTAAATCCGAGTGACACAGCTTAGCGTACCTGTATCCGGTGTTCCTCGATGCTCAGAAATAACAAACCATAACAGAATATCATTAGAACAGCGTCTAACTGTGTGATGCCCCGCATAATATGGATTTGAAGCGGGGGAAAGTTATCAAGAAGTGCTTATCATGTATGACAAGAAGTTGATCAACTGTTGAAGATACATCATATTGCCTGTGGCCCTACAGTCTCAGGGTTCCTGTTCGGTCTCTGGGCAACACTCCCTAGATGACCTATTATGTGTTAATGCAGTCGACACTGAAAGTCGGTGAGCCAAGACTGAACTGAAATCACCAATGACGGCACCAATATGTGTACCTACGGTGTATACTTATCGCACGTCTTATCGAGTTGCGCGCTCGGGCAGACACCGACTGGAATGCGATTCCTGATACAAGATTTGACTCCAAGACAAAAAAGACACAGTTGTTCACAGCGACATATAGGCTTTTGGTTTGAAATCAAACCGTCCTTCCGAGGCGAAGTAACCGCAGATGCTATGGAGCGGGTCTATAGCACTTTGTAGCATTTCTGGCAAAAAATACCCAGAGTGCGCCGCTTTGATGGATGCAGCTGCCGATGCACGGACTTAGTAAAGACGTCGCATGCTCACCTGGACGCGATGCATGTTTTCAGGGTAGCTGCAGGGCTGAGGCGTGGGGTCCTCGGTATAAAGCTTTCCAATTGCGGGTCGGCTCGAACAGGCTTGGCCACCCAACCTTCTGGCATCCGCAAGGCACTATGGATCCCGATCATAAACTGCCTCCTGTCACTACTGGACAGTCCTCTGATCCCCACGTCCAACAAGAGCCCTCACCATTAGTGAGATATGAACGTGTAGACAACGGAGGTCGCCCACAAACTCAATCAGCGGCGACTGAGAGGCCCCTACTTGGCAGTTCGGAGGGACATTCACCAGCTGGTGATCCTGATACAGGTTTTGAGCCTGTCCCTCAACCTCCTCCTGCTGCAAGAAGCAGGGGCGGACATATGTTACGTGGCCCGTTGCAACATTCATTCATGGGCCACGGTCGTTCCAACGCCTCTGGCATAGGCTGGATAGTGCCCGAAGTCGGAGAGAAACCTCACGTTTGTGGTGCTTCGTACTTTTGCACCGGCATGTCATCCTCAGCTTGATATTACAGCGACGTACAATAGGAGAGCGACTCGCTCCATCCATTGTCGATGCGGAGAGGGAAAGGGCACAATACGCCAGAAAAGGTCAGTCTCAAATTTCAACCTTATCTGCTCGGTACGCGGGTGTAGAGGTTTCTCGAAATCTCTGATAATGTTCCTTTAAAGCTAAGTGGACGGGCCACGCGTTGAACGTTGCAATAGGCTTACAAGTTTTGCTTGGGGCACTCACTACGGGTATTTCGGCAGCATCATCGGGTAAGCAGGTTAGTTCAACTGTCGT
>JABBWB010000112.1:0-128085 GCA_016628085.1 Suillus occidentalis
CCATGTCATCCATGACCTCATCCTCCATTTCTATAGACACTTCTTGGACTAGCTGTGCTTTGTCCTTTTTCAAGTGCTTCTTTGTGGACAGCCCTTCACCTGCTTTGGTACCTCCTTTAGCCTAACAGTCCTTATGCTTATGTCTGGTCTTGCTGCAATTAGAGCATTTCTTGAACCTATGTCAACAATCATCCTTGGTATATTCAGTCTTCTTACACACCTTGCACTTCTTTATATTCCCTTCTTTCTTTTCACTTCACTTTTGTTTCTTAGTTCCTTGCACTGCTATCTTGCTCTTGGTAAACTCCACTTCTCTTTCCTTATAACAAAGATCTTCTTCAAGAATCATAGTGACAAGCTTGTGTGACATCATAGTTGAATTGCTTTGGTGAGTTATGACAAATGTCTTCCAACTTGACAGTGATGATTCCATCAGGATAGTGCAGAAATCCATATCAGGCACCACACTCCCCATTAAATGGAGATTTTCTTGAATTTGCTTAAGCTTGATGATGTGGGTAGGAATATCTTTAGTTTCTGAAGCAAAGGTGTGGTACAGTTTATGCCTCCAGGTGTAGATACCTTGCTGACCTTGAGATTCTTTGATGAGTTTCAGCTGATCCCACATTTCTTTGACAGTGTTGACACCAGTAAGGTGGACCATTTGTGCATTGCTTACAAGCAATACTATCATGGTTCTCACCTTATGGTGAAGGATCTTCAACTCAGCTAAGGGTGTAGCTGATATAAATATTGAAGGAAAGAGGAAATGTACAATAGGCTCATCCCTTAGAAGAAGGAGAGAAAGCAAGTATCCACGGGTGACAACTCTAGAGAGAATGTGTGAGGTATGCAATAAGGCGATAGGTGTGTATTGTAAAGTGGAACTGAGCAAAAGCAGTAGGTGAGCAATAGTGAGACTTAACAAGACATATGGGTGTGAGGTGTTACAGTAATACTATAACCCCCTATCTTTTCTCCCCTATCTCCATGGACCTATGGCCGCGTTGCCTTGTATTAGTATAGCCTTGGCTCTTACCTATGACTTCCTATCTTTGGTTTGTCATATCTTTGACTTGTTTTATCTCTAACTCATGGACATACAGCTGTGTTGCCTTATACTACATTAGGCCTTTATCTACCATTCTCATATCTTTTATTCTTGTATATACCTGACAAGTCTACCCTAAAGTCATCTTCTCATTCCTATATAAACTTGTCATGTATCATAGTTATTCTCTACTTTAATCCTACTTGGTTTTCACCTGAAACCTGATTAACTTGCTTAGGCTTCACAACCTAAGTGTCTTATCTCTGATTCAATCTTAGAGCACTCTTCTTCAACTGCCTGAACCCTTGATCCTCATCTGAGTCTTGGAGTATCTTTCTTCAGCTATTTGAGTTAGAACTCGCCTTCTTGTTTGAAGGAAGACCATGCCCGTCACCCGATGATTGTTCTCTTTTAAACTTGTGACGAGAGAACCACCCAAGTTTGTAACATGAGGTGCAATGCAGATATGACCCCTAGAGCTAACTGCTACTAGGGCTTGTGATGATATATTCAAAACATAGATAAAAACTTGTAGATGGTGCTGGTAGTGAGATGGTGGTGGTAAAAGGTAATCTGTAATAGTGGTCAAGTAATGAAGTGAAAAGTGTTGTGATAAATAAACATGATACAATAATGAAATAAATGATAAATGGAGAAATACACACCTGGGAACTTGGTTGGACATGGGAAAATACTCCAGGAGGTTAGGCGCCATAGGGCACTTAGGTACAAGAACATGTGCCTAAGGTGCGTGCAAGTCACATAGTGTTGCCTTAGTGTTGCCTAAGTTGTGCATGTTGCACAAACATCATGTTTATCATGCAAGTGTTGTATCATATGCGTAGTACTGTAGACTTGACCTACATTGTAATATGAGCCTTTACGAGGCTACTCAGGATTGAGTCTCTAAAATAGTCCTCAGCTTTCCATTTGACTATAGCAGCAAGCCTTTCATCCGATACAGGGTCTGGGCCCCTATCAGACTTAGACTTAGTTTCATCAATGTAGCCTTCAAGCCCTTTATCACCAAGAATAGCTTGAATTTTTATCTTCCAAGGGATCCAATTATTCTCTCTGAGATGTTCAATTTGATAAAGTGAAGATCTAGCAAAGGATTGAGTATCAGTCATTTTGTTAGATTAGCTAGAATTTGTTGTTGTATATCATTTTCGCTCATATGCATAACCTCTTAGTGTGAGATATATAAGCAAAAATGATATATGATAAGCACTACAGAGATGATAGGAGATCAAGGTACTAAATTTTCTTGATACATTCCATTGTATATATCTGTTATAATTCTAAAGTCAGATAGTCCGAACCTCTGCTACTTATGAGTACACAGATCATGTTGCAGGTATGTTTAATGGCTGTCCAGTCGTATACCTATCAATAACAACACATCCCAACTCTGGAAAACTTTAATGAAGTTCTATAGGCCATTACTGCCCTTGGGCAAAGCTTGTTCCATCTAAACAAGAACCAGTGCACCATTAGGCATGCTCTGGAAGATATTACTGACAAGATAGTCACACTTAGGTTCTTCACCCTGCCCACAAGTGCCATGAAGCACCAGGGTCCTTCAGATTCAGTGGCCCCACGAGGTATTGCTAAGTTCTAGGAGCCACACCTATTCAAGAGCAGTGCAACCAAAGTCAATGCCTTTGTTGATAAAATCCTTAGTGCCATTAAACTTTCACATTCATCCTTGCCTACTAACATGGACAGAGCTCTTTACTTCTCCATCTACCTGGACAATGGTTCACCACACTTGTGGTTCAAGGCCATTTATTGGACCAACAATGACCTACTCCACAACTTCAACTTACTAATTGAAGATTTCAAACAGCACTTTAGAGAATCTGATACTAAGGACACCACCCTCCACAAGATTGAAAACCTCAGGCAGACTGGAAGCTATACAAATTATGCATCCAAGTTTCACAAGCTACTCATTTATGTGAATTTAAACATGTCGACCATGATTTAGAAATACTATGAAGGTTTGAAGGATGAAGTGAAGGTCTTATTGCTAACTATTCACAGTCCTCCCACAAGCTTCAACAAGTATGTTGACCTAATAGTCACAATCAATAACTGACTTTATCATTAAGAATTTGAGCACAAGACTACTAAGAAACCTGCACCCTGTTAGGAAACCAGTGCTGATACCACCATTCAGCATAAGCCACCTACCTCGACATTACTCTCCTCAGGAATCCCCATAGAGATTGATGCCATCAGGATGATACCATGCTAGCCTCTCACCAAGGAGGAGCATGACTATCCACATAATGCAGTGAAATATCTCTCTACTTATAGGACAGCCCATATTAACAATGCTCTCTAAGTGTAGGGCCAACCCACCATGGGCCCATATATGAGATTGTACCCTAGTCTAGTGGGTGGGCCAGGGGCTAGATATGACCTGAGGCTTAAGGGTGGGCTTACAGTATATACATTATAGAATATAAAAATATATAGGATAGTGGTAGTATGATGAATAGACTATTGATGGTATAGTACACTATTTCATAATATATGATGGCAGGAGTTACCTTTTTGCTATACAATATGAGATATATACACTACCAAACAATTCCTACAATATACACTACTTGTCACATAGTCAGAAGATCTTTGCATTTAGCAAATACATCAAAATAGTGTGTTACTTGGTGTTCCAGAATTTGTCTAATGTAGCCTGCTTTGCATTCTGCAATTCCTTGTACCGTAATGTTGCTCAGAATGCATGAAGCCTGTGAATAAGATTAAGTGAAGAATCAGTACCAGCTTGTGCAATACATGCACCCTCAAGCTTCTTGTACAATGGAATCAGTTCAGCAGCACAATGCTTGGGTTGATCACCCTTGTCTTCATCATCTGAATCCTCTTCAACCAATTTCCCACTTCTAATTCTTTACTGATGTCAAACTTCTGCAACAAGTGCATTATCATCCTTATAAGCAGTTACTTCCCCAATGTTCTTCTCTTCTTGAGGGTCAAGAATCTTATCAATAGTCAGTGGTATGCCAATGATCTGTCTGTGTGTTGTGAGCTCCTCCATGGCCTTTGTCAATTCATTTTTGAGAGTTTGGAGCTGAGGTACCTTGACAAGAGGCGGGATTTTAACAATGAGCCCAGTTTATTGATATACAACTGATGTGAGTTTCTCAACAGCCTTGACTGCTTTGATGGTGTCACCCTCCACATCCATAACACCTTTGAGAGCATCTGCCCAGTCCTCCTCGACATAATGACTGCCAAGGTGTTCTCTGAGGCAAGGTTATGGCATCAATATCCGCAAACTAGCAGATGATTTTCCATGCACCTGGGTCTGCATGAGCAGGATAAGATGAAGGTGCAGGAGAAATGGCTTGAATTCCTGTATGATTCCAGCAATGTTGAATGGTAGATAACTTGACAGCATTCCATGCCTCTTGTATCATTACTGTGGCTTCTTGAAGGTTGATTTATAAATATTATGATTACTAGCTTCATCAAGTTCAATAGTGCAGAGACAGAATGCTTGATGGTAGTACGCCTTGAAGCAACAAATGACTCCGGCATCGAGAGGTTGAACAAATGAAGTTAAATTTGGTTCAAAAAATTCAAGCTGGATGTGAACTGGTTTGTATGTGATACTGTGCCTAGAGAAATTGTTGATGAGAAGGCAGATGTAACGTTGTTGGATCCCCATCTTGATGTCAAGTACCTTAATCCACCTTTGAATTTAATTGTGTAAATTTTCATGTAAACGAGATCTAGTTAGCTCACTTACTCACTGAACAATTCACTTATCATCCATGCTTTTTGTTGTTCCAATAATAAAATCCAGCACTCTGTGGTGACTTTCCACCAAAGCATCAGGGCTTTTGGGAGTAACTGATAAAAAAAGTGGAAGTTTCTTGCTTCCATCTGCATTTGTAGCAAAACCAAGTTTCAGCCTAAAATTTCTCTTTTTCTTCCCACTCATTTGATGTGTGGCAAGGCCACAATCAGGAGGTGCCCTAATACATTTTAATTTATTTTTGAATTGAACACTCACAAGTGACTTACATTGCAAACAGACTTGATTTGTCAAAGTTCCAGTGGTCTCGCACTGGGAACATTGACAAGAGACATCCCACCTGTACCTGTTTGTGTTTCACTGCTTCTATATCCACTGATCTGGCTTCGCCATGACGCTGGTATTCTTTAATATTGTATGCTTTGCAGAAAGGGGGTATCCAGTCATCACCAATTAGTCATTCTGCTTCCAGAACACCAAACTTCTCTTCAAGATTCTGCCACTTCTCTCATAGCATTACTCCAGTGTAACTCTCACCCTTCTGCTCCATGCTTGTGATCCATTCCACAAGGGCTTCTTTAACATTAGGGCAAGTAACAACATGTGGCTGTTTACTTGAGAGAGCACCAGGATATGACTCGATGCATTGCTTAAGGTGCGCACAGTCCTTGAATTTTTGTGATAGGGTTGCTTGAGTAAATTCAAGCACCCCCTCTTTTTGTGTCTTGAAATGCTGAACAATGCAATCCTGGGGTAAGTCTGGATGTTCATCAATGTATGCAAACACCATTAACCAGTGATTCAAGGTAAGATTTTTGTGCCCACTAGTATCAGAATGCTGTAGAGACTCACATCTCCCTGGGCTTACATCCTCGCATTCTCTCCTTTTCTACATATTTGCCAGCTTTTATCCTAAGGATTGCCTCACGCATACACACATCTATTTATTTTCGCAGATAGACCTCATGCACTCATCCATCCATCCATCCATGTCCCACTAGTGTCTATTGGTGTGTCTTTCACATACTATATCCTTTTAGCTAATATAGCTCTGGTGTTGCACACATGCCATCACACTTCACACATATATGAACTCATATTATCTATTTTCATGTCTATAATTAGCTTACTTGGCTCACACACTCGGTTTTGCACGCCTAGTGACACTTGAGTCTTTACATATATTCTATATATGATTTTCAAAGTCCTGGTCAGTTTTTCCACCCACTTACTCCCACTGCATAGCAGAACTGCAATCTAAAATTCTATTGTTTCCTCGCACATTTGCACTTCATGCAATCACACCTACAAGCTTTCTGCTACTTTTCCTTAGCAGTCTTCTTACACTTGTTTAAGCCACTGTAGAGACTTGCATCTCCCTGGGCTTACATCCTCACATCCTCTCCCTTTCCACACATAAGCCAGTTCTTACCCTAAGGATCAGCGTCGCGCATATGTGCACCTATTTATTTTTGCAGATAGGCTTCGCACATGATCCACATGCAATCACGTGACTTACACGCTCATCCATCCATTCATCCATGTCCCACTGGTGTCTATTGGTGTATTTTCACATGCTATACCCTTTTATCTAACATAGCTCCAGTGTTACACATGCCATCACACTTCACACATATATGAACTCATATTACCTACTTTCATGTCTATAATTAGCTTACTCGGCTCACACACTCGGTCCTGTGCACCTAGCGACACTTGAGCCTTTACATATCTTCTACATACATTTTCAGATTCTTGATTGATTTTCCCACCCACTTACTCCCACTGCATAGTAGAGCTCTTATCTAAAATTCAATTGTTTCCTCGCAGATTCACACTTCACATGATTGCCTCTTCAAGCTTTCTGCTAAATTCCTCTTAGCAGTCTTCTTACACTTGCTTAAGCCACACATCATGCATCTCTACCTTCGCTCACAGGAACCTTGTGCATCTGACCCTATATATCATGTCCGCATGAGTTGCCACTTCACACTCACATGTACCATTTCATACTTCACACTCATGCGCATTCACCCATAGCCCACCCTTCACACCTCGCAATTCATACATAGGCCTTCGCACCCTACAGCATTTGAGTATCCCTCACATAGAAAGGATTCCCTTCACTCAGTAGCTGTCCTTGGGTCAAGTCATATGTCACATTCAGGACTTACTGCGTTTGTCTTCCCGTCTATGTTTTCCCTGCAGTTTAGATTCCTCTTCTTCAATGCTTTGCAAATGTTACAGGACCATCTTTCTGGTGAGGTGTCTTTGGTTTCTGCTTGTATGGGGTGGGTTTGGGATGTGACTGGTGTTTTTTAGGGCTGTGCACCATTGAGACTAGACAAACTATAAAATTGTTCATCTTACTACATTGTTATGCATCAATTTTTGGCAATTCAGCAGTAGTCCTACTCAGTATAAACCATATCTCATAGTGTATATTGGGCCTCCAAAGGCTATACATTATACATTATATAATTTTTTGGGTGCTTACCTGCATACTACAATGGAAGCTGCCAAAACTCAATACAAGATGAGATTTATACACTACTAAGGTATACATTATGAAAAATGTACTGTAAGTACTACTTGATAGTGATGGGTGGGCCCATATATTCTCACTGACACTTTTGCATATTTTGAGAATACTTGTGGAGATGGTCTGTTCTCACCAGCAAGTGTGTAATAGGATGTGGGGTGAACAGGTGAATATTGAGAGTGAGTACATGCAATGGTTTATCAGTATTGGCAGCTATATCTCAGTGACAGTCCATCAGTATCAGTAGCTGTACCCCAATAAAATGGGACTGTCATGATGCTGAGTAGCATGGGAATGTTGCCAATACTAGGACTGCTGACAATTTTGCTGATGCTTGGTGTACCAACAATGATCACATATCACCCCATTTTACAAACTATGTGGTGAATATGTCATTTTAATATGGTTCACTTTGATATCTCCTGCACCAGCTAATATTGAAGAAAATGCAAGGTATTGATGGTCTGGCATGATCTTTGGCACCATGGGAATTTTGATGCATTGCACCAGTCTTTGGTTGATGCTGTAGCACCTGTGTAGTTAGTATTTGTTTGATGAGCAAATATATTTGTGATGAGCAACTACAGGGAGCGTGGTACTATGAAGACTTAAGAGAATAGGTGAGATCGCAAAGCGCAATCTGGCCCCGATAGGTGATCTACCCAAGAAAGAGGTGAGCTGCGAATCCCCTGAAGTAATAGGAGTTCCTGACAATGCATCGCAGTAACACTGAAGAAAACCTAGTATAGAAGAAGGAGGGGGACTACTCACGAGTTTAAGGAAGATTTCAATGGGTTCTGGGCATTGATATGCAAAGGATGTCTTCATGAAGGGAGGGTACTGCTTGCATGTATGGTGCCATGATCTGGGCGTGCTTTTGTAGATAAAGTTGAAAAGCATTGCTGGCCCAGCATCCTTTCATTTTGACGATGTTGAATGGAACATTGTAAAGAAGATATTCGAGTGTGGAGCCAATGCGGATGCTGTGTCCTTGCAATGGATCTAATCCAGTGGCTCTGGCTGCCTGGCGAGATGAGTGATGAACTTTTGTTTCATTAAAGGTCGGTGTCCCTTCTTGAACCAGTAGGAGAAAAGAGCACTCCTGGGAGGGGGCTCATTGATTCTAAGGTGGTGTAGCAGTGCTTGCTCAGGGTCTGAAGGACCATTCTGTTGAGCAAAGGATACATCCTTCCCTGCTCTAGAGGTCTTGGTCTGTGGGATGAAGAAGACCCACATCTCTAGGTTATTGTGGTCACACTCGACCTGTATGTCTGATGGCTTGATGTGGGTGATGGGGTTGAATGACGAAAGTGTTGGAATAGTGAATTCACCCACTTGGGCTGTACAGTAGAATGAAGTTGTGAGGCAGCTGAAGATGGAGGTGTCAAGAGGTAGGTCTAAGTCCATCTGTTGTTGAAGGGAACAGATGAATTCAATGGTATAAGGGTGGCATTTCTTACATTTCGAATCGCTTGGAGTCATGTTCTCTGCAGCTTTCAAAAGATTGTTGATTTGCACGTTGTTGAGGGACCATTTGACACCATGGAGAATGTGCCACGCTCGTACACTGCAGACATAGTTTGCGATGGTTTTACCTGAGTATGAACCAGCTGCAAAAGTGATGAAGGCAGAAATGAGAATGGAAGATGCAGGAGCCCAGTCTAGCTCTGGAATTGATTGGGAGTTGCAGTACATGTGAAATACCAGCAGTCCTGAACCATACAACTCATGGGTGCTCTCAGCCCAGGTGAGGCACATGATGTCTTGAATGCACGTCATGTCTTCTGCAGAGAGGAAGTTTGGTTTGGATCGGGAAACAAGTGGGAGCCAGAGACGTAACCTTTGCTTGGTGGGGCAATGAGGGCGCAGGGCAGAAGGTAGTGGGTTAAGATCAGGAGGATAGGCTAAATGCCATTTTCCTTTGGTTAGCTGGGGAAGCTGTTAGAGGTCTGGTAGGGATACTCACTATACTTGCATCGCTTGGAAGAGTTCTTCTCCTTGCCATTTGAGGACTCAGTTCTCAGCAGCACTGTAGAGACTCAATCCTGAGTAGCCTTATAATGGCTTATATTGCAATGTAGGTCAAGTCAACAGTACTACACATGTAACGTGACACTTGCGCAATAAACATGACATTCACATGATGTGCACAACATAGGTGACACAAACACAACATAGGCGACACTTGTATGACTTGTGCGTGCCTTAGGCGAATTTTCCTACACCTAAGTGCCTTATGGCACCTGACCTCCTGGAGTATTTTCCCATGTCCAACCAAGTTCCCAGGTATGCATTTCTCCATTTATCATTTATTTCATTATTGTACCATGTTTATTTTTCACTGGTACACACTTTACTTTACTTTTTACTTTTTACCCACACACTTGACTTTCACTACACACACCATTACCTACTACCACTTACCATCTATTGAGCACTGCATTTTTTATCATGTTTTGAATAATACATCACCAGCCCTAGTAGCAGTTAGCTCTAGTGGTCATATCTGCATCACATCTCATGCCTTAACACCTCATTAAGTCTCAGTATCACCTACATACTGCTTTCGCACAGTTTCGCTTTACAATGCATGCCTATAGCGCCTTTGTTCCCACACCTATTGCCTTATCGTGTGCTTCGTGCATTCCCCCTAGAGTTGTCACCAGTGGATACTTGCTTTCTCCGCTTCCCCTAAGGGATGAATATATCGCACCCATATTTCATCCCTTCAACAATTATATCAGCTGCACCCTCAGCTGAGTTGAAGATCCTTCACAGCTTTACAACATGCAACTTTCCTATGCTTTGTACGCCTATAGCACCTTTGTTCTTGCACCTATCGCCTTATTGCACACATTGAGCATTCCCCCTAGAGTTGTCACCTGTGGATACTTGCTTTCTCCACTTCCCCTAAGGGATGAACATATCACACACTATTTTCCTCCCTTCAACATTTATAACAGCTGCACCCTCAGCTGAGTTGAAGATCCTTCACCGACTGTATCAAAGGCACCCATACCTTGTAGGTGTATTCATCTTATGTTATGTTTGCTATTCATATTATCTCCCAAGCACAATCAGCAACTCCTGGACATCAATTGCCTGAGCAACCACTTAACAATAAAGAACTGTGTGCCATGGTTCAGGAGTTCATATCAATTGGATCTTATGATCAAATTGAAAGTAAGCATACAACAATTTATTATTCATCTCTGCAAATTTTTGCAAGTGCGAACAATTGTAGATTACCTGGGTGATTACCAACAGCATTATGGATATGTTCCTGACCCTACTATAGCACAACTCCTCAAGGCTGACAGACCATTCTGGATGGCATAGGTTGAAATATGCAATAAACTCTAGAAGGCAGATGTGGACCTCCAGAGGATGCAAAACAAGAAAGTCAACCTCCAAAATGCTGAAGGTATTGAATACCCTCATTGACTTCTTTGGGGATACAAGCAACATCTAGATATCAATCAATGTCTAATAGGAGATACATTACAGTATACTCTACCTACTTTAGCACTTAGTGCTTGATACTCAGTATGCAGGGTTCGGTGCTTGGTGCTCGGTACTTAGTAAACAGGGTTCAGTACTTGGGCCTTGTTACTTGAGATTCGGTTGTTGGTACTTTAACATATACACAATAGCACATATGACATTATACATGAGGGCAGTAAGATATATGTATGTTATACATGTCCCCATGCTCTGGTTATTCTAGGTGTACTGTCTACTGGCATTTGCGACTTACTCTGGGTGGTTCTTGCCAATAGTTCAACTGCAGCTTTCATGCCCTACCACCTTTTTATGTCAGCGGCATGATACTCTCTTCCATTTTTGACATTGTTAACCTCACTGGTGGCTTCTTCATGATGTTAGTAATACAGCTGTTTTGGCTGGCTTGGCTGGGTGAGGCCTTGAAATTGCACGTAGGACTGCTGTCACTTTGGATGCAGGACCTACTGTCCTGGGCTTCTTCAGTGGAGGTCTCCTATCAGCCAAGTCATTATTCAAATCATCCTCCATATGATGAGTGGCACTCTCTATATTACTCTCTGATTCTGTGATGATAACCCTGCTGCTTTCTTACTATATGAGTCTAAGAGGGTGACTTGCTGAATACGACAGATGGTATTATGTCTCTATCTTTGTTCTTCTATGCTTTAAATAGAAATGTGGGACTGTTGCCTGCCTTCTGCTGAGCATGCCAGAAATGGAGCAAGGCAGTGGTGTTCCAATATTGCAGCTTTAAAGGCTCCTTCAAGTTAACATCTACCAGAAGATAAGTCTAGGCCATGAAGTCATCCTGACTTTGTATAATGGCACTCCATGACATAACCGCCTTGTCCTTCCCAGAACATATTCCTGTGTCTCTGCATTTAACAATTTCTTAAATGATGCAATGAGAAACTCACAATAGTGCAATGTAAGAAAAGCCCTTACTATGGTCTTCTTCTTCTCAAGTTTTGTGTTCATGATGTCTGGAAGCAACAGCATGCCTTCTCCATCCATTTCAAATTTAAAAGCTGGTTTGCAAACCCTTTTTTGACCTCCCTTAATCTGATGTCCTCCATCCCATGCCCTGGCACCTATCATTATGATGCTCAACATGTTAAATTTGTTATAGACAGTTTAAACACTCACTGAACTGTTCCTGCATGTACTCCTGCCACACTGGCTCAATATCCTCCCAGTCCTTCATCTTCATGAAGCTGTCCCTATCTTCTAATGCCTCATTATCATTATGTCTGCATGATTATTTGAAGATGAAAGATCCATGCCCAAGTGTAAAATGTACTTACATCCTAAACAGCACCTCTCCCTTTTCATTCTTCCAAGTAGACATTATAAAAACTCTCATTCCACATTACCTTCACATCTCATTGAGGAAGTGCTTCATATATGCTGGATCCTTCTTATAAGCAACTTGTGCTTGTATCTTTGGAGGCAGACAGTTATTTAACCACTCTTCCACTGTTTCTTTCACCTTCTCTAACTTGTCATCATCCAATTCAATCATGACTCTCTTCACTATAGCCTGATAATGTTTGAACATACCAGGATCTTCTAGCTTTACCCCAGACTTGTCCTTAATCCTCTTTAGCACCTCTTTGCATTTCTACTAGTAGACCACCATCCTGGGCATCCATTTCCTCCCATACTTAATAGTGTCCTTTCTTTCCTTCTTTTTCTTATTGTTGAACAACTAAATCTTATACATCTAAGAATTGATGAAAGAGTATGATGTTAAAAATTTAGTTTTTTAACACAAGACAGACTCATTACCTGCTTCCTCTTTCTCTATTGTTTTTGGTCCACCTTGAGAGCAAACAACCTAGCCACCCTTATCACAGTAGTGAAAATCACTCGCCTCTCACTCCTTTTAGCTACAGTCCACTCAGGAAGATAGTTCTTCAACTTCAAAAGCTCCTTGTCTGTGAGCTTCTGCAACTGTAGTTGACATGCCCTTTGTCTTCTGGAAGTTGTGTTGATGAAATGACCTGTTCTTGCCATAGTAAGTCAGATTGCAGAATAGGCTAAGGATTTGCAAGGTGGAAGTATTAATAAATTGTATAAAGTTGAACTTTGAGCAAAGCCTAATAATAGGTCAATTGACCTATATTGGTTGTAAAGCCATTAATGGAAATGGATTTGTAATGAGCCAACAGGACTGCATAATATCATATTGCAATAACAATTTATTACACCCAAGCTGATGCCTTGCTTGCTACATTAGTAAATAAGATGAAGATTGATAGATGTACCCTAGTGCAAAAATCTCACAGGGTGGAAGCAAGGGGCAACAAAGGTAGAAAGACTTGAGTCAAGATCCCACTTGCAAGCAAACTATGGTCAAGTATTAGAAAATACAGAGTCAAAACAACTACCTCAGGCAATGGCTACCAAGGCAGGAATTATATTTACATCACCTTCTTGATTGAGAAGCTTCACCAGAAGACAGGAGATATATCATCTGTGAACAGAATGAGGTGTACAAATGTCAAGATTGTATTGGTGAGCCACTCTATTGCACAGGCTGTTGCAGAAGTCAACATCATAGCAATCCTTTCCACTAGATCAGTCAATGAAATGGATAATTCTTCAAAAGGAGTTGTCTTACTCATGTGGGACTCATCATACACTTTAGCCATGATGGCAAATAATGTCTGGCAATCACAGATAGATGGAATTTGTTTGAAGAAGATGAACCTGAAGACCAGCTTGAACCTGAAGATTTGCCATTTGTGTCCAGACCTAAGTTCCAGCCAAAGGAAAACACTATGGTTATCATCAACAAGTCTAGAGTTCATTGCCTAGAGGTTTGATGCTATGATTATCTGAATGCTATGAGTGTAGACATGTCATATCCCGTACTCCGGACCCCATTTCCCATCCCTATTGTTACCATCCTTTCCTTTGCGCATGCTATACTTCAGTAGGATCAGCCCTGCTACCTCTGTCCATCATCCAACTTGATGTCTAGCCTTCCGAATGCTACAGCCAGCCTGTACCCCTGACCTCTGAATCTTCGGATCTTCGGATCTCTAGACTTCTGGAACCTGTCCGGATATATCCGGACTACTTTCCCGCGCTCTGGATCCAGACTTCCGGACCTATATCAGTTCTGGTCTGATGTCTAGTTCCATTTCTAATACTATACAATAAGCTTTCCTGTGCATATAACATTATCACAGCCTTTTCCATTATTCGGTATTCCTTACTTCCGGCTTCTCAGTAATCCTTAATATCCGACTACATTCCATGATCCATTTACCTGTGTTTCATTTCTAGTTATGTTTTCTGTTCTGTTTTACTTGTGATTCTAACTTCCGGCTTTCATTGTTTAGCGATAGTCTTTGTTTATACTTCGTACATAGCCTCGAGCCTTAGTATATAAACCTCTGTACATACTTGTAGTACCTCAGTTCGAATATTAACGTTATTTCCATCTCTCTTGTCTTAGGGATTGAGTCCCTTATGCTCCGACTCTACCTTTCGGTAGTCTTTCCTTATGTTCCGATACTTTCGGACCTCGTCCAATAGTCAATCCTCGTCCATCCTTATCCTAAGCTATTCCGGACTATGTCCAATAGCTATTCCTAGTCTTTCCTTATCCTTAGCTATCTGGGACCTTGTCCGATAGTTAATCCTTGTCTTTACTTAACCTCCGCTACTTTTGGACCTTGTCCGATAGTTATTCCTTGTTATTCCTTATCCTTGACTATTCTGGACTTCGTTCCGATAGTCCTACTTCGTCCTTCGCTTATCCGTAACTATTCCGGACTTCATCCGGATAGCTATTCGTTATCCTCTGCTTATCTGTGACTATCCTGGACTGCGTCCAGATAGGCATCCCTCATCCTGTATTCCTCCAGACATCCTTTGTCACTCTTCCTCTGGTCCAATCTCAGACATCCCATCCTGTTCCCTTCTGCTTCGGACATAGTCTGCTGCAGCCTTTCCTCTGTTGGTTTCTACTTGGGATTTATCCTGAAGTAGTCTTTAACTCTTTCCACACCTCCGGACTTGTTCTAAGTAGCCTCCCTATTTCCGGACGTACGTCCGGATTTAGTTCCCACGCTTCGGATATGGTCTCGGACGAGTTCCTACAGTTCCGGATATCATATCCGGACTTTCCCACGCTTTCCGGAAGTCCTCTGGGCTCTTCCACCAGAGTTACCTTACCTTTGGATGTTCAACTGAACTTCATTGGATGTCCTCTGGACTTCATTCCGAAATGTGGGGCACATACTCGGGTAAGGGGCACAGCGTACGAGCTGAGGCCAAGCCCTTCCTTCCTAATCCGACCCTTCAGCATGGTTCTTAACAAGACATTTAAATGTTTCAACATGGATTTTCCCTACATCTTTTAACAGGCCCAAGACTATGTTCACCTTCACAGTACTCAATGATTTTCTGCTGGACAACCTTGAATGTAGCACCTCGGCGAAAAACTATTACAGCAAGCTCCAGCAAATAACCTCAAGCATGTTTCCACACCTCATTCAGGTAATGCCTTACCCTCTTCATCTACTGGATATCATATTGACAAAGCACGTGGCAAGGACTGATACAGAGAGCTCATAAGGGTCACTCAATAGTAGAGGCAGTTGAAGACAATGAAATGGCATGGCTTTGGCCATTATTCTGACAATCTGAGCACAGGAGAACTTGCATTATTTTTCCCAGCATGTCCTCAGCTGGGTATTAATGTGCTATTATCAAAGAATGAATTACTTGATGAGTGAGTCTCATTCACAACTGATGTAGCCTCCACAATAATATGAGCTCTCCAAGCTGGAAATACACCCAGTCATTTGTGATGGACAGCAATTTCAAAGCTGAACATCTACATCCTATTAAGCCATTCAATGAAGTTTGGCTGTCTGATGGGCTTGGATTTATGGTTGGAAAGAACAAATATAAAATGTATCTAACAGAGGCTGCTGACACAGTGGAACAATCAAACTGTAACAACCACTAGGCAGTAAATCAAGCTAATGCTGCTTAGCACAAGCTGGAGTCCACCGGGATCAGAGGAGTCACCTGTGTCCAATACAGTCACTTTGTCCCTCACTCTACGGTTGATTTTCAGAAAGGCGAAAGGCAAGCCACATGGGCCATTCCACATTCATAAGTTAAATGTGCTTTACTTGCAGACAAATGAATATGGACTATACCCTTTGTGAGGCTTCCCAGCACAACATGGAAGGCATCACCAGAGCAGTCACCTTCTACAATATCAACTATCAATACAACAAACACTTTCAGGTTCAGGTGGATCAAAGCCAGTTTCTTGAAATGATACTGGAACTAACCATCATTCCCAGAATTGAGTTGTGGCATGTTTATGGCCATCAGGACAGCTGCTATGTCCAATATATGTCCAACTTTATTAAAGGCATTGGTCAGATCAATGAAGAGATCATGGAGAACCTATGGGCATGGCTCAATCTGATTTCCCCTGCTACTTGGGGATCTCTGCACTGAAAGGAATGCCTTGATTATCAGATAAATGACTCAAATTTCTGCAAGATGATCCACATGAAAAGGACTCTATGCCAGAAATACAAGCTGGCAAGGAGTGGCATCTTGAAAAGTGGGAAGGCATTCAACAGACTAGATGAAGCAGCACCTGCTAATTCCAAGACTGAATGGTTAGTTAGGGAGAAGATAGCTCAGTCAAGCAGATTGAATGATCCTGCTGTGATGGATGAATTTGAGATCAATATAAAAATGGGTATGTCAAGGTCCATTATCTCCATCAAGGTCTAAATTAATATTGCACTCAGCACTGAGCAAAAAGGAAATCGAGCTTATATTATTAGAGGAGGGTAACACCTGCAATGTGGCACCCTTTCACAGATCTGTGGTGACATGGATATCAATTGGGTTGATAATTGAAGAGGCTCAGATTGCATTGCTCATTGAGGTACAAAGGATCAGAAGAAAATCCATGAAGACACAGAGATTAAATATTGTCTGTCAATGCAATCGACTCCAGGGCCAGATAGATGGATTCACTTGATCTGCTCTAATGCATCTTGGGGAGGGATTTGATACAGATGACGAACCTGACAGCTTGAACATAGACATTCTTTATGATCTCAATGATAACCTGGCAGATTTCATAGAGACATCTGATACATAGACAAACTCTCCTAAGCTCACTGTTATCCCATTGCCATCAAACCTTGAGGTTGATCAATACAAATGATGCATGGTAGAGGATCTGATTCCCCTAGAGATGTTGCTTTATGAAGGGCAGGCCAATAATGTCTTTCACAATCTCTGTATCCACCTATGCAACAAGGCTATCCTGTTTCGAATAACTATTAGACAGACCAAATCCCAAGCTCTGAAAACTCAAGCTTGGTCTCAGGTGACTTCAGTGCAACAGGTAGTCTCCCTCCATGCCAGCATATATACAAAGACCAGGAAGCAAATGATGAAACTTAAGCTGGGGTATGACCAGCTTCAGAAATACAAACCCCTGCTTCGTGAGCAACTCAAAATCAGCACTACCATGGGCAACCTAAATGCCCAAGGTCAACAAAATGAATCTTTGGCTTGGTTTTAGTCCATTGAAGTTGACCTCAGGGATCCAAATCAATTGTGGAATGAGAAATGTGAGTTCATGCTTGTATGTCATATCCTGCAGTTACCTGATAGGAACCATTTCAAGTTTACTAACTCCATTGGCTATGGGCAAAGGCACTATAGGATTGATGCAGGCAGCATTTCAAGACCTACAGAACATGTTGATAGAGGATGGAGAGAGCTCCTTCAGTAACAAACTCTGTATTATATGGGCCACCTGACATACATAATATACTGTATCAGACAGGCCAGTGGACCATGCGTTCATATTGTGTACATCCTCGATGATGACAGATGGGTTGGAAGTAAAATTATTTCTGATGTTGATGGATGGGCTGGAGAAATATGATCATTCATGGAGATGGGTGGGCCCATCTGGGTAATATGTAGAGTAGGATATCATAGACAGCTGGGCTGAAGAGAGATATAAGACAAATATTATTATATAGATGGGTAGGCTGATGGGGGGTGTATTACATATAAGGGTGGGCCAAGGTAGGTGAATATTACATAGACAAGTGGGCCGATATGGGGAGTATTATATAGATGGGTGGGCCAAGAGTGGTATAAAATATTTATTACATAGAAAGGTGGGCTGAGGTGGTGGAATATTACATATATAGATGGGCTGACATAAGGGATATTAAATAGATGAGTGGGCCGAGGGTGCGATAAAATATATATTACATAGACAGGTAGGCCGAGGTGGGGTATATTATATAGATGGGTGGGCTGACATTGGATGTATTACATAGACAGGTGGACTAACATGGGGGATATTACATAGATGGGTGGGCTGATGTGGGGGAATTGTACATAGATAGGTACATATATGGGTGAGCCTAGATAAATTTCATCAAGACATACAGCCGATGCAGCCACCAGTGAATCAAACATGTAGGATACATGCACACTATGAGTACATATACCTACCATTGACCACTGAAATCTAACCCCGTAAGCATGCAATCATGAATTGACCATATGTGGCATTCACCGATAATGGAGTGCTGAAGCTGAAAAACCCTGCACATAAACTCTAGTGTGCACCATATCCTATTTGTCATAAAACAAGTCACTGAGTCTCAAAACATAAAAGCATAAACACTAGAAGCACAACATTCACAAAAATATAAATGTCAAATTTTCACAAAGTGCTGAACCCTGAACCCAGAGTGCTGGGTGCCGGGTGCTGAGTCCTGACATCCAGAACTCAACATGGGAACCACAGTAGTTATCACTCAAACTCAGGATGTCCACAAGCCTGAAGCCAGAAACTTGCAAAAATATTCATATCCTTGCACATTTCATTGATCCCCAAACCCTAAAATTGTGGACTACTGGGGCTCAGATCTCAGGGTTCAGGACTTGGGACTCAATATTTGAGATGAAAAGACATTTTTCAAAAATGTTTGAATCAAGTTGTCATACATCCATACAGATTTTTCTGTATATTCATAATCATTTTACTGACTCCCAAACCCCAAGTCCTAAGTGCCAGATGCCGGGTACCCAGAACTCGGGACTTGGGACTCAGCACAATATTTAGGATGAAAAAGACATTATTCAAAAATGTTTGAATTGACCTTTTGTATATCCATACATATTTTACTGACCCCTAAACCCCGAGTGCTGGGTGTTAGGTACCTGGAACTTGGTACTCAGTGTAACGATCAAGCTAGCCCAAGGCTTGTAGGATCATATACTGATGATCATCTAAAGTGTTACCCTTATCCTTAGGTGGACCTTCCTATCCCAGTAGGATCATGCTTCTCAGGATCTTCGTCAATTACCAGACTGCACTTACCAAACCTCCTCATGTCCTACCTATTGCCATTTAACTCCATTGGTGTGTTGGACCCACATGCAAAGTACTGAGCTCCGAGTCCTGGATGCCTGGGTCCTGAGTCCTGAATTTTGGGTTTCAGGGTTTGGGACTCCCAACAGGGTTGCCGAGCTATAGGTTGCTGAACCCTAAAATGTTATCCTGAGTACTGAGTGCTGAAGCCTGGATAGTCCACATTTTTAGGGTTTAGGGTTCTGTGAAATGTGTATAGAAATCACAAATGTTAATTCAAACATTTATACATCTTCCAGTCTCAAATATCGCGTGCCAAATTCTGGGTCTTGGGACTCAGTACCCCAGCACTCAGAACTCTCATATGTCATGTTTGGAGTTCCAATGATGGAATACTGAGGCTTGCATCCAAAATATCAAGTCCCATATATCACTTCACAAATGCTCAAAATCAAGTTTTGAGATCTGGATCACCATCCACATCATAAACTCCATGTCTCATGATCCTTCTAGAAAACATGATTATACAGCCAGAATTGTACTTGAACTCCAGCTGCAGGCTTGGCATCATCATCTGAGTATTAGAATAGTTCCCCACGGTGGTGAGAATGTTAAAGCATTCTGGCATGAATAAATGGTCTTGATGATTGAGGGTTTCCTGATTGGAAATGATGGAGAGGGTGTTAAACATAGATGCCCAGTACTGCAGGACCTTCAGCATCTATGGCAGATCCTTGCTTACTGCTTTATGTCCAAGGTTTGACACAGTTCACAACTCTGCAAAGTACTGCTCAGGATGCATGACCCTGAGTACCACAGACACAATAACTGCTGGCCTTGCAATGGCTTTAAGGATATTCTTGGAGGAAGGTCCCTTCAACAATGTAGATACTTTTGGATCAGACAGATTCTTTTGGATTAGTGAGTTAGACTGTCAGAATCACCATCTCATCAGATCCTACCTCATGTCCCTGTTGAAACCAAGCTAGAGATAAATTGATGCATCTGGTGTCTTGTTACTTAAGGGTCTTATATAGAATGTGTATATAGTGACAGCACAACTATACAGGATAAGACTTTTTACCAGTCCTTCAGTACATGGTCTACGACTTTTCTAGTTTTCATGGTAGATAATGTGCTGGTTCTTTGGAAGGAATTATCTTTTATTTCACAAGCAAATGATAGTACTGATGTTTAACAAAAATGAGCTGTGTTAGGTATGTTTCACCCTAGTAGGTCTTATTTCAACCTATGAAAGTCTGTCTCAACTTTGTTATGCCTCCCTTGTCATGAAAGAGAGAGTTTGCATAAATAAATGTGAAGCTTAGATTAGAAAGCTGTTTAAACATATTTGTATAGTCACACTGTGTTTGATGATATACAAATTTGAGATTTGAATAATAATGGCCCTGTAGGCACTTAGAATATAAAATGATTTGCCCTGTAGGCACTGAGAGAATAAAATAATAGCCCTGTAAGCTATTAGATAAATGTGGTCTTCAAGACACACTGATGCCCTGCACTCTAAATCTTATGTAATTTCACTTGTATGGAGATGGTGTAAAGTGGGAAGATTATATTTTAGGGTGTAAAATGGGCTCCTTTTATACCTTTTGGGAGGCCAGATTATTAAGCATAATTCAGCACTGGATTGATAAGAAACCAGATGTTGAGTCAGCTTATTTACTAATATACATGGTAGTATTACAAATAAAGATGAGTAAATGACATGAGTCATCACATGGATTGGCAAGAATGTGCTTACAAACCAGGCCATTTGGGTGTGTTGAGTCATTCTGTTTACTCGTGTCTTATAAAGCATGATGAATCATAACTAAACATGATGAGTCAAGCAGGAAATCCTTACAAATCATTTCCCAGTCACATGATATGCTTACAAACATGCTTAGAATATGGTGGGAAAATCAGGTGGCTGAAAATGTGGCTGAATAAACCTAGAAAAAATAGAAAGAGACAGAAATATATGAAAACAAATAGAAATATGTGGAACAAGATAGAAATACATAGAATAAAATCAGAATAATCAGAACAAAAATAGGAAATGAAATTGTAAGCTAATAAATATGGTAGAGTAACTTGGTAATAGGTTTCAGTATAGTCTGTTATACCTTCCTTATCACCTTATATTCATATATGGTATGGTATGAAGTGTATACCATGCATGACACTGGGAGTTATGCCAACACTTTCTGAGCCCTGTTTGAACCACTTTTGATTAGTTCACCAATTGCCATCAGCCTTGACACCTTTTTTGAGGCTTGGAGTGAGCAATTGGTGGCCTCTTTGATTTCCTTCTGTAGGTTTCATTTTATGTTCAATATTCATTGAGTAACAATGCATATTATACATCTGGGTGGTGTTGGTCAGGGCGTCTGGGAGGTACCATGCGATGATGGCACCAGATGTATCCAGAATCACATATTACAGTGACCTATCTCAGTATAATATGAGGGAATGGACATGCATAATATTCCATATGATATGGGCCAGTGGACCATGGGCCCATGGCAGAAATATCCTCGACTATGATGGATGGGCCAGGAGGGAAATTATTCCCGATGGAGACGGGTGGGCCCATGCAGGGAATATGTAGAGTAAATGAGTGGGCTGATGTACATGAATATTTGGTAGACTGGTAGGTCGAGGTAGCTGGATATAATGCAGATGGGTGTATTAAAAGAGATGTGTATCAGATAGATGGGTAGGTACTTGGTATCATATTTACAGATGGGCCCAGATGCATATTAAATTAAATGGGTGGGCCGAGGGTATTATAAAATATTGTATTAGACAGGTGGGCTGAGAGTGTTTTATAAAATATTTCATTAGACAGGTGGGCCAAGGGTATTGTATGGGATATTGTATTAGATGGGTAGGCCCATGTGCATCATAATTGTAGACATGACAGAGCTGAGGTAGTTGTACATCAACCAAATCAAAGGAGGTAATAAATCAAAGTTACCAAGTTCCTGGAGCAGCAGGTGATCTCTTGACAATGGCCTTTGATGACATTTATGTTATCTTGCAGAACATGGAATCCCAGGTGCGAGACTTGTGTTGCTCTATGAGAAGCCAAGTTCTGACCACCAAAATTTGAGTCAAGTGTACTGAGTTCCGAGTTCCAGGACCCAGGACTCAACAAATAAATATCTTATATCCAGCACACTTCCAATCATGTAGTATTTCATTGAGCAATGGATAATAATACATCTTTGATAGCCAATATCATCCAAGGCTCCTTTATCTGATCCTCACTATCTCCACCCCCTTCAATGTCAAAGTCTGGACATCCAGGTAACAAGTACCAAATACCAAGTACTGAGTTCTGGGCATCGAGTACCAAATACCAAGTACTGAGTTCTGGGCATCGAGTATCAAGTTCCAAGTACTGAGTATCGAGTTCCAGGTATTGAGTACCTAGTTCCAGACATCAAGTATTGAGTTCCAATGAAAGGATCAACAGTTCCGAAACTCATTATGCAATGTACAAACTCCCATGCTTCTGAGTCCCTGAATCCAAAGTCCAGGGTTCGGGACTCAGGACTTGGGACTCGGGCCTCCTCAATACATAGTGCTGGATACTAAGTCTCAGAAGCACAAGTCTGGAATCACAACACAAACTGATAAGTGAAATGTGATATCTGAAATATCCTGGATACTCATGAGCTCTGAGTCCCCAAAACCTGAGGAAACCTGAAAGTTCAAAACACCTGTCTCACCTGTCTGGCCTGTCCTGTCTGTCCCACCTGTCCTATCTGCTCTATCTGTCCCATCTGTCAGTGTCATGCAGATGATCACTTTAAAATCTGTCACTGATAGTCTTGCAGGTATCCCTGGCCTAACATTAGAAGTAACTCTTATGTTTGCCTCTCTCGCAACGGGCCTCAAGGACAACATCATTCTCACGCAGCCAGCTACATATGACACATCTGAGCCACCATTGTTTCTCCCTCCTAGCATTGTTGCTTTTCTCAGTGCTGTCTGTGTGCTTTCACTGGAATCCATGAAGATGTGTTGGGGTGCCTTGAAGAGTAGTATCTGGGCTGGCAATTTCATCATGTGTGAGAAGATGAAAGGTTTATTCGAGACATATAGACACCCTCATGGCCTTAGTATGTGTTTTGCAATTTCGAATCTGTGAAGCTGAACATACTATTTTAACAGTGCAGCACACATTCTATTCACCATTCAAGATGTGTCCCAATTCTACCTGTGATCACACATGCAAAGGCTTGTTGCTCGACAAGGCTGAACAGCACAAGACGGTCTATTTCAGCCTCTTTAGCGCACTCCCTGCTTACAGTGTTCAGCTGTATTGTGAATGTGAGTGCTACATCTATCCATTAATGTGATAATGCCACCACTAAATCCCCATCAGCCTGTAGGACGATGTATCACAACACAGACATTGTGCAGGTTGTGGATCACTATTATGTCAACTATCAAGTAGCGAGATTGTGGAAGGCCATGATGCATGCCTTCTGGTCTGTAGTATCAGTACAGTCTGAATATTCCTCTACTAACCATACACTCAGCATGTCAGCAACCAACTGCACACACATTTATAACATTGCGCTTGCAAATATTGAATCTGCGCAGTTTCCAGATACAAAATTGTTTACCAAAGCTACTACAATGGACCATGTATGGAACATCTTTATCATTTGTGCTCTGCTTGAAGATTGCCACAAACACCATTATGTCCTCAACGTCAGTCAGACCATCAACCAGAACAAGTGCTTCATTGACGCAATATCAGACAGGAACCAGCGTATATACATCTACAACCAACCACTTGCTTATCAGCACTCTTGTGCTAAGTGTACTCGGGTGTATGATCATGGTGATGCTAGCAAACTGGTCTCCATCATTGTCATGGATGGCATCATTGTGAGCCATCCATATTGCTCCATCCCCAACTGTTGGGTTCATCTCCACACCCCACAAGACTATTTTTGTCCAGCCCACTCCACCCATCTAAATCAATGTGCTATCAAAGGTTGTGTGGAATCTGTTGTGTCCAGTAGCCTTACATGCAACATCCCCACACACCAGGAGTCTGAAGCCCTGCATACTCTGTGGGGCAAGTCTCGATTCCATCTGCATGAACACCTGAAGTGTTCACATGCTATCCATGGGCATCTGGCCAATGTCCAGGCCAGAGCTGATGATGATGGCAATGGTGATGGAACAGAAGCCATTAGAGAGGAGGAGTATGATGTAAGATCAGGAAGGAAGAAGAAGAAGCTTCATGTGCAGTTCACCCACAACTATACTCATTGTGAGGAGTTGATTGTGGCACCTTGTGGGATGATTCATGCTTGTGAGACCATGCACAATGCTGAGGGTATCAGGAGTGTTGCTGAATTTATTCACTGTGTCTTTTGAGACCCAGAGACACACCCAACTCATGTGTTCTTCGATAACAATTATTGACTCGCACTGCATGTCCAGAATGACCCATTTTTCTGAGACATTGGCCTTTCCATTGACATCTTTCACTTCAAGTGCAAACATTCAAAGCAAGACACATTCTGCCAAGAGAACTGTAACCCTACTGCATTCCCAGAGCTGATGACAGATGACGGGGAGTGGTACTTCAACTCTTTGGCTTGCAAACAGACCAATTCCTGGTTCGGTAAATTCAATCCTATCACACGAGGCATGAAGCCAGTCAAATGTGACTTCTTCCTCAACGAGATGATCTTATGCAGGAATCAGGAGACCTTGAAAAAATTAGAGAAGACTGGCATGAAACCCTTAGTTTGGATATCTGTCTTGTAACAAATATAATTGAATTAGTGAATGGAGATCGTATCATACTAAGTGTGATGCTAGACACTGATATATTTGACAGTGGCAGCCTACCCATTGAACTGACATTTAGGGATAATGGCCCCAGCATTGGACAATCACATTCTGCTGTGAAGAATGTTGTTCCATCCAAACCTCCCGCAAAAGCCAAAGGGAAGATGAAGGCCAGTCCCACTGAAATGATCCATTTCCTTTCACTGATGGACATAGAAGGTGGGCACAAAAATGATACAAAACAAATGAATCAAAGAAAAATGCTGCAAAGAACCATAACGCATCTCAATCATAAACTTCAACCACAGACCCTCTTCTGTTCACCCAGCCTTGATAAACTTATCCATGATATTGGTGGGTGCATCTGCCCAATGCTTCTTGTGTGCATGAAATGTTGTGCTAGCATACAGGACTCCAAACATCTTCTGAAACACAGCACCAACACCTTGGCGGCGCTTGCTGATTGTTTTGCAAAGTCTAAACCCTTTTGCAATATCGCATGCATAGAAATCACCTGGCCAGACTTTAACATCATCCACATCAATTGGATCAGAGGGCGTTGTCATGCATGATTCGGGAATCATGCATGGACATGTCTACCTGAAAAGACAAAGTCTGTTAGCTTAGTCCACAGACTAGTCAATCCTTACCTTGGAATCAAACCTTGGTCTATAGTTTTGGTTATCCACTCCATAATTCAAGATTCTGGTATATTTCAAAGAAAAGTCATATGTGAGATGGGAATCACATTATGACCTACAGTGGCTCAAAAAACTATCCACATGTTTTGACATTTTTCACTATCTATGATATTGTGTGAGAATCAACAAATATCTCAAGGACATGCTAATACCATATTGTAGTACTGCTTCAGGGCTTTCATTTGAGCACTACCCCGTGAGAATTGGTGGAGATATGGCGGAGATATGAGGCTTACAAATGATGACTCATGTAGACAGTTTTTTAAGTGTATATTAAAACTATATAAACTATTGCTTATGACACCAGAAAAATCATACCACTATTATATAAATTATGAAATGGTGTCATTATGTCATTTTAAAACTATATCAAACTATATAAACCAGAATATCTCATGTGTCATAGTCATAATCACTATGAAAGCCATCTCTACTGCTCAAAAGGATAATATCCTCTCTCTGTCTTATGCTGGCCTCTCTGCTTGCCAAATTTCATCTAGAACTGGAGTATGCAAGTCCACTGTGGCCAAGTTCATCAAAGAGAGTCACCCAGACAAGGAAAACTCTTGTGGAGGTCGTCCATCCAAGCTCACCTCTACTGATAAATGGGCTATTATTTAACATATCACTACAGGAAAGGCTGACAATGCTGTCCAAGTCACCCATTATATCAATTCCACCATCACAACCACTGTCTCTTCACAAACTGTGAGGAATATTCTCAAGACAGCTCATCTCAAGGCAGTAACAAGGAAGAAAAAGCCTCTTCTCACTATTCAACATAGGTAGAGAAGACTAGCCTTTGCCTTGGCTCATCAAAACTGGACTATAGAGGACTGGAAGTGTGTTATATGGTCAGATGAGACCAAAATCAATAGGATTGGGTCAGATGGGAAGGTATATGTATGGAAAAGAAAAGGAGATGGTCTAATAGACAGAGAGGTTAGTGGGACTATCAAGTTTGGAGGAGGTTCCCTAATGGTATGGGGCTATATGAGATGGAATAGTGTAGGAATGCTTGCTGAGGTTGTGGGAAAGATGAATGCTGAGCAGTATGTGGACATTTTAAATGACCACTTGCTGCCTAGCATAGCAGAATCAGGGATTGATAAAAAAGACATCATCTTTCAACAAGATAATGATCCCAAGCACACATCCAGAAGAGCCAGAGAATGGTTTGAAGAACATAATATCAATGTTCTTGACTGGCCAGCACAGTCTCCTGATATAAATGCCATTGAACATCTCTGGGGAACACTCAAGAAAAAGCTTCAAGCCTATGAAACCCCCCCCTAAAGGAGTATGGGAGCTCTGAAAGAGAGTGGTAGTGGAATGGGGAAAGATTACAGCTGAGGATTGTCAGAAATTGATTGAGAGTATGCCTAGAAGGATAGAGGCAGTAATTAAAGCCAAGGGAGGTCATACAAAGTACTAGAATACCTAATTATTACTGTAAAATACTTGAGTCAAAAAACTGTCCACATGAGTCATCATTTTGTAAGCCTCATATCTCCGCCATATCTCCACCAATTCTCACGGAGTAGTGCTCAAATGAAAGCCCTGAAGCAGTACTACAATATGGTATTAGCATGTCCTTGAGACATTTGTTGATTCTCACACAATATCATAGATAGTGAAAAATGTCAAAACATGTGGACAGTTTTTTGAGCCACTGTAGTTGATAGGGGAATAAAATAAAGGTTAAGGTATATCCTTGCCTTTGGCTTATTCACTTTGACTAGAGAAAACCATGGAGAAAAGTTTAAAGCCTACCAAAAATATATATATAAATTCCGAGTATTGAGTTCTCTTATTGTATTATTATTTCTGTATAGTTTTCTCTAGTGTTTCCTTGATTGACTTTTTCATTAGGATGCTTTGACACTCTGGGCACTTGACAAAATTGTACCCATAAGGGTATGATGTCATCATGATGTCATAATATGATATCATTGGCTCTAGAAGGTTCTGCTCCGCAAACTAGAATATTCTGCTCCACAATGACTTATGTATGATGTCATATGGTACTTGCTGGAATGATCTACGCCTTCTATGATGTCATAGCTCCATCTTTATTTCTATTTTATTCTTTTAATTGGGTTTCACCCAATATTCTGATTGGTCCTCTCTTTATTATATTGACTGCATACCTACGTAATTTTCCCACACAAAATGTATATAAGGAGAAGCCCATTCTCCCTGAAAAAAAATAGATCTCCCATTTGTATCAGTCACTCTGACAGATTTTCTCTACTTGCAAAGCTAATCTCTTTGAAGTAGAACAAGTGTAGAGATAATAGATCTCCCATTTGTACAAATCTCTCTGACAGATTTCTCTGCTTGCAAAGTTAGTCCCTTTGAAGTAGAATAAGTGCAGGAACCAGTATCCCTTGGGATTACATAATCAGCATGTGAGACCAAGTCTCAGCTGTTTATTTGTGTATTAACCAACATGAGCTTTGGTTAATACTTCTGTGAGAGCATCTCTCACCAGGTTTTTCGTATTGTGACCAACACGATGACACGCACGAAACTTGTTTCATACATGGTCATGGGCATATATAATTCTTCATACACAGTCATAGATACAGTCAGAGATATACGTAATATCATATACCTTTCACACTCTATATGTGAAGGTAGTCTTAATTTTGTATTGCATTAATACATTTTATAATCATTTTGTCAAGGGTTATTCAAGGTTAACTGAATTAATTATAATAATTACATACTTATCTTAGTCACTAATTGCGTCAGAACTTTTCATTTTACTATTAAAATATACCTTTCTGTATGTTTCAGAATTTTATCATACATTTTCCGAACTAATGATCCACATTCATATTTGACACTTGAATGTCACTTGAATTACATAATCAACATTCCACTTAAAGTTTAGTCATAGTTTTTGAACAGCTTCCAAATAGTAGTAAACAGTAAATAATATGAAACAAATGAGTCAGACTGAGTCATGCTGAGTCATGATGAGTCATGATGAGTCATATTTCTATATTGAGTAGATAGTGTAGCCACCTGTAAAATAGTATATAAAGGGGACCAAATCCCCTCTTGTCAATAAGATTGATTCCCAGTACCACTGATCTTCACCCTATATAAATGTGTGACAAGTCTGAGTGAATATTAGCTTATTTCCTCTTACCATTTATAGCACTTTTTCCCACAACCTTCAGATTATTCTCTAAGCTACTTCAAATTATATTAGCTAGTACACGGTTACTAGTCGTCTAGTATAGTTTTCGATCCATTCTCTTTACAACACAGGAAATCGATTCTGTGGGGAGAATTCACGTATTTCTAACAAACTGAGGATGACAAATAAGACTTATACTTTAGTCAACAGTATTAAGAGCTTGGCCTAATCCCATTCTGATTTGCCTCAGACTCAATGTGAGTGCTTGAGCGACAGAAGATTTGGTTTTGAAGCCACATATTTGGTTGAATTCATTGTATCCAACTCTTAGTTTGATCTCCCCTGATTGTGAGAATAAGGAGTATCCACGAGATATCGCTCTGACTCACTGCCTACCTTTATCCGTCTATTTGTAGTATCAAAGCACTGCATCACGCCAGTTACCAATACAAATCTGAGATTCCGTATTTGTTACAGTAATGTTGCACCCCCCTATCTTTTCTCCATCATCGCTGGACTTATGGCTGCTTTGCCTTGTATTCGTAGAGCCTCGGCTCACCCCCTTTTTCTCACACTTCGGCTATTGCCTTGTATTCGTAGAGCCTCGGCTCACCCCCTTTTTCTCACACTTCGGCTATTGCCTTGTATTCGTAGAGCCTCGGCTCATTTCACGTTATCTTATCTTATCTTTCTAACTCGTCATACCCTTAGCCCCTATCGGCTATGACTCGTTCTACCCTTGACCCACGCACATGGTTCAAGCCCTTTACCCAGTTACCCTTACCGGACTTACTGATACCTGACGACCTCCCCTAAAGCTATTCACATCCCTATATATACTCGTCATGTATCATAGTTGTTCTTTACTTTAATCTACTTGGTTTTACCTTGAAACCTGATCCTCACTTAAGCTTCACAACTTAAGTGTCTATCTCTGATTCTATCTTCGAGCACTCCTCGTCGATAGCCTGATTATCGTCTGTCTTAGAGGTGCGCCTCGAAAGACCGAACCCTTGACCCTGCCCTGTACGGTATCAAGCCCGTAAGACCAGTGTCAAGTCAGAACCCCTTCTTGTCTGAAGGCGGAACCACTTGTCGGAGACATCCTTTGCGAAGGACGGTTCTCTTTTGAACCATCGGCAAGAGACCCATCCAAGTTCGTAACAGTATTTGTATTATCTGTAGGATCAAAGCACTGCATCACACCAGTTACTGATTTTGCTACATTCCGAGATTCAACATTCATATTACCCTGAGTTTCCTAAGTACTGCATCATGCCAGTTAATGGAGACTATTTCTGATCAACCCCTGAGTTTTTCCTAAGTACTGCATCACGCCAGTTAACAGAGACTATTTCTGATAATTCCCCAATACATCCTCCCCTTCCCATCTGTGAAACGATTGCCTACAGAAACAAGCACTTTGGTGTTTTTCTCCCATGAACGACCACATTATCAACCATTGGTATTTGTCTGAACCATTGACCGTGTAGGATTAGTGAATTTAAGTGAATTTATTGCTTTTCACATCCTAGTAAGACAACGAGCTTTGGTCCCATATTCTGAGACCCTGTCTCATCAGTTCATTGTATCCTGTCCAACCCAAGCCTTGGACAGCTAGTTCATCGTATCTTGACCAACTCAAGCCTTGGTCGACCTAGTTCATCCTATTTTGTCCAACCCGAGCCTTGGACCACAGTTTTACCATATTTTGATTAACCTGAGCCTTGATCAATTCTATCGTATCATTTAAGACCACATCTCACAGGAGCACCGTATATTCAAGAAAGGCAACTCAAGTGTCTAGAAGGATCTTTCCTAGACAAAGCTTATCTTTTCAATAAGAAGAGTTAGCACTGGCTAAATTAATCAACCAGATTGGTTTAGCAAGCCTCCCAAGAACTCACATGTTATCTACCATGAAAACTAGAAAAGTCATAGACCATGTTAATCGAGGACTGGCAAGAAGTCTTATCTAAGTGTAATTGTGGTGTCATTACATTTTTTACACACTTTTATATAAGACCCTCGGTTATTAAGACAGCGTGCCTGAAGATATGAAAGGATGTGCTGTTGAGGAACCTACTGAAGGACATGCAGTGGCCTGTTCAAGGGGTTTGCAATGAGTATGAGGCGGACTAGAGCCCATGCTGGTTGTGGGACTACACAGACTGTGATGAAGATGAACATGGGAGAGTTTTGGGGGCAGAGATGGTGTGCCAAAAGACAGAATGGAATATGCTGAATATAAAATGGAGAGTTGTCTGGATAAGCACTAATTTGAGAGTGTCTATACACTAATGGGCCTCACTGGTTTGGGAGGTGTTTGAACTCGTAGTAGCCAAAGAATGGCTCCTCTTTTTTGCCAAGGAGCTGGCTGATATTGATCACTACCAGTAAAGATGACTGAAATAAGTACAAGTGCCCCAAATAAACTGAAAAACCGAAGGATGACTGCTATAATGACTATAAAGGGAGGGAAGGGAGGGAGAGATATAAAAGAAAAGAAAAATAAAGTAATAATACATAGATGCACGAGAATTCAAAAAGATGGAGAAAGAATCAACGATTCGCATCAGCAAAGGGAGGGTTGTGCACAGGACAAACATGGAACAACATTGCTTGCAAAAGCGTTGGATTTTTATGAACATAACACTCCCACGTCCCTGTCTTCCAATGACCGACTACCCTGATATGATCAGGGGATACACCGGCAGCTGCAAGGGAAGTGGCTCCACCAGCTCACATTGAGTGTCCCAAGACAGCGCTCGGAAAGAAATGATGCAGCTGGCGAATGAACCAGGACTGAGTAGGAGCATGACCATCAGACTTGAACCAGAGAAAAGGATGCAGGGGGTACTTAGCATCACGGGATAAGAGGTAGCGCATAAAGAGAGGATGTGGGTCTGACCCAGCCAGCTGTCACAACCCAAGAATGAATAAACGCTAGGGCAGAGACTAGGACTCAAACTAGAATAATCACAACAGGAGAGAGAGGAGCAAGTGCGCCTTGAGTCGATTCAATGATGAATACACAAGAGGTTTGAACTAAGGAACTACTGACTACAATTGACTACCTATATACAACTATTGAAACGGAGATACAATCTGAGTTCTAACTACTAGCCAATCATTAAAATAGAATGAGAATCGTACGATGTTTACATAATGGAATCTTCTGGAATGTTCTTTGTTATCTTATCGTATCACATGACCTTATCTTATCTTATCTAATCTACACAGTCATAGTATACTTCATTGTCATCATCTTCCACATGGGTAACACAAGTAGTGGGCACTAAAGGAATTGTAGGAATGATAGGATTGACTTTAGGATTTGAACGAGGCATTTGTGACATTACCCCCCTTCTAGGACAAGCATCTCGCGAGTTGCCAAATGCGACATAAGGATGAATAAAGTTCTTTCGGAATTCTAGAAATTCGGCAGTGGAAAATATGGATTTGTTGATTTTATGGGGGTTCGGAGCTTTTGGATGTTGCCGGTGGAATTCTTGAAGTTTCAGGGGAGCATTTCATAAGTTTACTTCTGGCTCCCATGTCGCTTCTGATGCAGGATATCCATCCCATTTTACTAAGTATTGGAGTTTGGATCTGTGCATTTGCGAATCTAGTACTCGTTCTACTAGCCATTCTGAACCATCGTCGTTTTCTATCTCAGGTTCAGGCTGTGAGGGTGTGTCACGAGGAAGGAGTTTAGAGGGTGTGTGAGTGGTGAGTAATTCAACGTGGAACACAGGATGTATCTTATATTTCGATGGAAGTTTCAGGTGGTAATTTATGTCACCGGTCTTCTCTAACACCTCAAAAGGTCCCAATTGTCGATCTGAAAGCTTGTTTGGTCGTTTCTGGTGTATATTCTTTGCTTCTAACCAGACCAAGTCGCCTTTCTTGAATTGTGGTGTGTCTTTGATGTTCTTATCATAGTAACGCTTCATCTGCTCATTTGCCATATGCAGCATACTTTCTGCATCTTCTCTCACTTCTTTCATCTCGTTCGATCGTTCATCCGCAGCAGGAATGTTGGATACGGAGTTCAGAGATATGGTGAATTCGGGATTATATCCGTAAAGGACTTTGAAAGGACTGTGACCAGTGACAGTGACGGAGTTGTTATGAGCGAATTCTGCTATTGATAGCCAGTCAACCCAATCATTCTGTCTATAGGAAGTGAACATGCGGAGGTATTGTTTGACTTCTTGATTAATCCATTCTGTTTGGCCATCGGTTCTAGGGTGATATGCTGTCAACATAGACCATTTGATGCCTAAGTGTTTTGAAACTTGACCCATGAACTTGGATGTGAATTGTGTCCCTCTATCCGATATCACCTTCTTCAGAGTTCTGTGATGTTTCCAGATGTGATTTAGGAAGATTTCGGCTATTCCTTCTGCATCAACATCTTTGGTGGTGGGAATAAGATGCGTTTGTTTCGTGTATCGATCAACAACAACAATGAAAATGCTATCAAACCCTTTGCTCTCTGGCAGATCTACGATTAGATCACATGTGATTATCTGCCAGGGTCCCTCTGGTATTTCGTTTGGTTTGAGGGGACCATGAGTTTTCGCCAGGAATACTTTGGTTTGTTTGCATCTTTTGCACCCATCTAAGAAGTCATTAACATATTTCGCAATTTGGGGCCACCAATAATTTCTAGAAACTAGTTCTAGGGTTTTGGCACGTCCAGGATGTCCAGCCGCTGGTGAGTCATGGAACAACTCTAAAATCTTGCGACAGATTTCTTTACTATTTGGAACGTATACCAATCCCCTAAACATCACTAAACCATCCTCCCTGTTCCATTCTTCTAGACCTCGATGTAACTGAATTGGTGCTTTTTTCAAGTTTTCAAGTGCCAACATTACTTCAGGTTCTCTTTCTGTGCATTCTCTTATTTCTTTTAGGAGTGATTTCTCTCCTTGCACCAGAATTTGACCCCTCTTTGTAGCATTAACTCGAAAATATTCGGGTTTTAAAAGCATGCAATCGGAATTGTCATTTTCTACCCCCCTTCCATGGTCTGATCTCTGAGATAGATGGTCTGCTTTGTCATTTTGTACCCCCAGTCGATGGTTGAGTGTAAAATCATACTTGGCCAATAATAGGCTCCATCTCGCTTGTCTCCGGGTTAACTTTTGACTCGTCATAAAGTACTCGAGGTTCTTATGATCAGTCCAAATTTCCACAGGATGGGTTGCTCCTTGGATATAATGGCACCATTCCTCTAATGCTCGAATCACCACAAGCAACTCTTTGTCATATATTTCATAGTTGCGTTCTGCATCATTCATTGATTTCGAGTAATAGGCTACTGGATGCCATAATCCATCATCCATCTCTTGGGAAAGCACACCACCAGTTGCGTAATCTGAGGTGTCGACTTCTATTTTGTGCTTCCTTTCTGAGTCTGGCATTACTAGGATGGGAGCAGAGGTGAAACGTTCTTTTAATTCGTCAAAGGCCTTCTGCTGCTTCTCTCCCCAACTCCATTCTACACCTTTTTGAAGGAGATCATTCATCGGACGTGCAATGTTCGAGAATCCTAGGATGAATCTTCGGTAGAAGTTGGCAAAACCCATAAATGCTTGGATGTCTTTTATACATGTGGGTGTTGGCCAATTCTTTACTCCTTCTACCTTTACTGGATCCATGGATACTTGTCCCTTTTCGATGATCATGCCAAGGAACTCGACCTTTTCCTGCTCGAAAGAGCATTTCTCTGGTTTTAGGAATAGGTCGTGATCTTGCAATCTTTGAAGCACCTCTCTTACAATCTCCCGATGATGTTCTTTGCCTTTATTGGTAAATACAAGTATATCGTCAATGTACACAACAACAACTTTGCCTTCCTTTAGGTCTTGGAGAATTTTGTCCATCATTGTTTGAAATGTGGCCGGGGAGTTTGTCATCCCAAAGTACATAACAAGAGGTTTGTGGTGCCCAAAAGGGGTTTTGAACGCAGCCTTCCATTGATCACCCTCTCTTATCTGAATATTATTATATCCCCATCTTATGTCCATCTTCAAAAAGAGCGTGGCATTGGTCAATTTATCTATGAGATCTTGAGCATGAGGAAGAGGATAAGCATTCTTAATTGTTTTCTCATTTAGCTTCCTGTAATCCTGTACTGGTCTCAGTTTGCCATCTTTCTTTGCCACAAAGAAGAAAGGTGCTGCGACTGGGGATTCTGAGTCTCGTAGTCTTCCCAGTTTGTATTCGCCTGCAAGCCAATCCTTCAATGTTTCTAATTCTTTCGGAGATAAGGGATATGCTTTTGCATTTGGTGGTAGATCGTTATCATCTTTGAAATCGATCTTATGGTCCCACTTCTTATTTTCCAGGAATCGCATAGATTCTTCTTCCGAAAATACTTTTCTGAAGTCATGGAGCCATTCTAGTACAAGTTCTTCGAAGCTCTTTTTCTTCTTTGATTCTGCTTCCTGAACTGCCAGTTCCGTGGCCACCAAGGCTTTAGCTTTGATAAAGAGATCTTCATCTTCGTCGGCAATTTCTTTAACGGTGACAGGTCTCTGAATTGATCGGATTTTGATTGGGATCTCTGCTTCTCCTTTGATCCACTTCTCGAGTTCTTCTAACTCCTTCTTTTCCAGGTGTCTTTCTTTCTTCTTCGCCTTTTTTTTGCAGCTTATCGGACAACGTGTCAATGCAAACTTTCCAGCGTTCCAGTCTATTTCTGGGTTATGGTATCTCAACCAATCTATCCCAATGATGACATCATCTGCCCCTAAATCTGTTACCATAAACGCTGCCTTTTCTTCATGGTTTCCTATCTTTAGACCAAGTTCGGCAAAGCGTGATATGGGGCCAGCTATGTTTGATGTTCCATCAATATTTCTGACTGGAATCTCGTTTGTCAGCTTTCTAGTTGAGACTTGCTTTTCTTTCACAAATCTTTCACTAATGAAAAGCGTTGACACGCCACAGTCCACAAGCGCTCTAATGTCTGCTGTTTTGTTCTTTCCCTTAAGCATGATCGGAATATAAAATTGATCTGATTTGGTGCATATATACACTTCTGATATTTCCAAAAACATAGAGAGAATAGAAACATAATCCGGGTCTTTGTCCACAGACTTCGACTTAGACCCTTCTAAAAAGCCCCCTTCTTCATCTCCTCTTTGAAGGCATTGAACATTGCCTGAATGGATGTGTGTGTCACCGCAGGTTCCTCAGCAGACTTTCCAGAAGTCACTTTCACTTGCACATGACAAGGTGGGGTTTTACAGTTCCAGGCAATGTGCCCTTCTTCGCCGCACCGGTAGCACTCAAAAGTGTTGTTTAGGCGTTGGTCGTAGTTGGAGAAATGGGTGGACGCGGCTTTCTGTTTAAAGGTTGCCACATACTCTGGGACGGAAGTAGAACCTTGTCTTAAAGTTTCTAGTTCTCGTACTGCCTTCCCTTCTAAGTCTTCTTGGATCCACATACTTTCGAAGTCTTCTGAGAACTTCTCCATAGTAAGGGTTCCTTTTGGGAGATCTTTGATGTATTTACCAGCCCATCTTCCCGCAGCACCTTTCATGAAGGACAGCATCACTGAGAGTCTTTGTCCATTACTCATTGAAGGCCATTGGGTGCAATATAGGACTGTCTGGCCCAGCCAGGTCTTAGCATCGATAGAGTCTTTTTCTCCTGTGAAGTCTGAGGGTTTAGAGAGTTTTACAGAGGGTGCAGAGATGGAGGAAAATGATTGCGGTCGAGCGGCTTGTTTCTCTAATATCTCGATTCTTTCCGCTTGCAGTCTAAGCCTAATTTCCAGATCTTCGTTGATCATGGATAGTGCTTCATTCTTTGATGCAAGCGTTCCGATGACATTATTGAAACCTTTGGCTTGTTCTTCTAGTGCCTTTTTAATGTAAACCACGAGTTCTTCCGCAGTCTGTGGAATAGGAGTAGGGGTGGTGGTTGGTTCAGACATAGTACCAGTTGTTTTCTGGAACCCAATTTACTGATGTCTGTGAAGAGCTAGTCGTAATGGCTCTTCCGGAAAGGAAGGATGTTGTAAAGGGAGAGGGAAAAGAAGTATGTAAATGGAATCTCCGTGGTCCCCGATATCTGATCAGATCTACCTCGTACGGAGTGTCAAGGGGTTCTGGTAAAATCCCACACTGACGTCCCTATCTACTAACTAAAAATGGATACGTACACTATACCCAATTGAGTGGGAAAAACTAGGTCTTTGCGATCTCAAGAGAGTACCAATCTAGGACAAGTTATCACTGCTTCCAGCCAAAGCTTACACGGTGCGAGTCTCACTAGAGTAGGTCACTAATTCCTCGATGAGACAGCGTAGAATCTAGACAGTTCTGCTATTGACTTGAAACAGATGCCTACGTGCATATGAAGAGAAAAGGTAGGTAAAAAGGAAACTATAGTAACATTGAGCAGGCAGGGTCTTGGGCCAGCACTCAAAGTTGTAGCGACACTCCTAATGTAGCGAACACCTCCATATACTGGCGGCTGCAATGTAAGGCAGGGCCTGGTATAGGACTACTACTACGAAAAGGTAAAACTAAGAAAAGTTGCGCTCAAATGAGCAAGAGGTGGATGGAAAATGTGAAACAGCTGTCAGAGGGAATCCGAGAAGATAGATCTTCCTGAACTCGCTCAGAGAGAAAATAGTGCGAGCGGTATGTGAGAGTCGGAGTCTCCTAAGTTCAAACCTAATGTCACAACCCAAGAATGAATAAATGCTAGGGCAGAGACTAGGACTCAAACTAGAATAATCACAACAGGAGAGAGAGGAGCAAGTGCGCCTTGAGTCGATTCAATGATGAATACACAAGAGGTTTGAACTAAGGAACTACTGACTACAATTGACTACCTATATACAACTATTGAAACGGAGATACAATCTGAGTTCTAACTACTAGCCAATCATTAAAATAGAATGAGAATCGTACGATGTTTACATAATGGAATCTTCTGGAATGTTCTTTGTTATCTTATCGTATCACATGACCTTATCTTATCTTATCTAATCTACACAGTCATAGAATACTTCATTGTCATCATCTTCCACATGGGTAACACAAGTAGTGGGCGCTAAAGGAATTGTAGGAATGATAAGATTGACTTTAGGATTTGAATGAGGCGTTTATGACACCAGCACATGCTGGATAACGACCCAGTTTCCTTCATACTGCACATCTGTTTTATCCCGCTGCACTAAGAAGGAGAAATCGCCAGGAGAAACTGTGGCCAAAGTCCATAGAGAGACCTTTGAAAAGTCTCATACATTCAGATCATCAGAAATGACCAGTTTGCCTAGATGAAGCAAGCCGTAAAAGCCACAGTGCAACTGCGTGATCCAGAGAATGTCATCATGTGACATGGGATGAGTTATTGATGAGTAGACATGAAGCAGATCATCGCAAGATAGAGGTTATTTGTGACGAACAGGACGACCGAGACTATGGAGGGCACCATGCAATGTACGGCATACAAGAACAGAGTGTCAGGATTGATGAATGTGAGGGAAATGAGGTTCTAATTGGCTGATAATACCAGAGAGATAAGCTTCCACCGACCGAGGTTGAATATGGTGCAACATAAAGGTCATGAAGTACGAGAGAGTGTCAGGAGTGGGGTCAATTAGAAAATGACGAAGGCTGCAGAAGGTGAGGTAGGAGTTGAGATGAGAAGAATAAGCACGAAATATGCTTTTGTCCAAAGCCATTCTGAGCGGAACTGAACGCTCATGAATGAGATGTTCAAAAGACCAAGCTTGTTGAGTAGGTTGCTTGGCCTTTGAGGATACCATAATCATTTTTCCGATGCCCCCAGCGAATTCCGAGGGGGTTCAAAAGGTTGAATATATAAACCAGGAGACACTCTATAGGCCTTGTCGTTATTCCAGCGTGATAAATGGTTGGCAATGACATTGTGTGTGCCTGGAATGAAGAAGACCCTGAAATTGAGTTGGGAGGAAATGATGGCATCAATGGCAACCATGAGCATCCAATTATATGGAGGTAAGGCTGCAAGAGAATTGAACATGGCCACTGTGTTAAGGTTGTCGGTGAAAATGACAACTCTTTGACCCAGAGACAACTGTGTTACCAAATCAAGAAGAGCCGACGTGACAGCCAAAGCCTCGAAGTAAAAGATAGATCCAGTCGGTGCTGACCCTGGCAAGGGTGACTGAAATCTGATATTGAGTGATGGGAACCAAAACCCCATGCCTTATCCTGACGTGTCAGTGTAGACCCGTAAGATACTATCTGGCAAGTGCGCATAGCTCCAGGACACTGATTTGAAGAAGAAAACTCCTTCAACCAAACACAAATGATTCACCACCCAGGTGAGCTCATGAACTACATCTCTGTTTACCCAAATTAAGGCCTTGGAGACAAGCTTACCCACCATCTTGGCATAAAGAGCCAAAAGCCCTGGCCTGAGTAGAGGATAAACATTGAGTGTCCAGTTAAGCCACCCAGCCAAATGCTGGAAGTCTCAGAGAGTCCATCTAGAACCTCATTGAGCGAATTCTGTTAACTCCTGAGTGAGCTGTGAATGTGATTCTAGTGACATGCAAGCATGCATAAGGTTTGGGTTGACATCAAACCCAATGATAGGTAACTCTAAGCCGAAGATCTGCTTCTTTTCCTCATGCGGAAGGCCAATTGCGTCCCAGAGGCAAAGCAACTTGACCATATTAGACGGGAGCAGCTTTTGATAAGGCACATAGAGTTCCAAGCTGCATCTATCCTCAAACGAAAAAGAGTCGTCCACGTAAATGTAGAGGAAATGAATGAGGATTTTGAAAATTGCGATCCATATGACCAGCAACATGAACGCATGGTAGATACGCTGAGAGGCATGACCCCCAAAAACATTCCATCTATCAACAAACCTTCTCCCCTGAAAGCTAACAATTTGCTTTATTTGCCAAAGTGGGTGCATGGGCATATGCCTATACACCTCAGAAATGTCCGCTTTCCACAAATGGAGAGAAGCATGGGGTTGACAGTGATGAAAAATGTGAAGGCTGTTAGCTAAGTTGTGTACATTGTCAAGCATGACTCCAGCTATATCTTCATGCAAAATCATTGAGTTGAGAGCATGCTTTCCAGTGCTGTGATCAGTGACCAGCCTATGCTTATTGGTTCCCAGCTTGGGAATAGCATGAATAGGCATGCTATACATGCCAGGAAGCAGACCTGGACTGAACGGCTCGGAATAACAACCTACTTCAACCTCGTGATCAATTTGGGTGTGCAAAAACTCCTTCTCGCCCTCAGTCTTAGGAGGATGATCAGAGTTGTCATAAGTAATTGGCCATTCGCATGGATGAGTATTGGCGAAAGGCCAGAAACCTTCCCTTAAACCAGTACATACTGATTGAACGAAGGGTTGGTTAGGATGGTCGGATAATAAGGATTCGAAGATGTCGACTTTAATAGGCATGGAGACCTTGAAGAGGGAAGGACTGTCACGAATAGTCTGAAGTGCGCTGTGATTGAGGAATTCAGAGGGAGTAGGACAAGGTAGTGGAGCTGCAGTTTCAGTCCATAATGCAGTGCGACTGCATCCCGATACTCCTGCTCCCCAAACACCTTTCCTCCTAAAGCACTGACCTCAAACTATACCTTCATTTAGATCCACCTTTGTTTGGGCATTCAGATTTGCGATGTGCTCCTTGACATCCTTGCTGGTCACAACAGTGCGTGAACCTACACTCTCCATCCAACTTCTGACAGGTTCCTCAATTCCATTTATGACAGGGATCATCCCTTCCTCCAGCTCCATCTTGCTGATTCATTCTTCCCCCAGAAGTAGATGCAGATGAGGTGGAATTGGCACCAATGCCAAAGGAGGTGAGGAAGGTCATTCTGAGGTGCTCAAATTCAGAATAATCAGTGAGGCGTAAGTTTTTTTGCATGGCCACTTGATTTCTGACTGATCTGTCAAATTCAATACTCGGGAATGAAGCCAGACTTCAATGGCATGGAAGAGACGGCTGAGGTAGGTGTTGTATTGAATGTATTCATCTCGGCGCTACAGGAAAACGAATGATATGGCCTCGATATACATGCTGAAGGCAATGTTATGGTCCAAGGATGTTTTAATTCCTGTGGAGGACTTGGACACACAGAGGGCAAGCTCAATCTCGTCATCAATGACATACATTTTCTTGGGATCGAGCTCGGTTGTATGCGCCAAATCAAGGACTTTGGCGAGGTCAACATATTTCCAGTGCACAACATTAAGCCACTCGCTAGAGGGAAATGGTGGACATCCTGGAGTTGCGAGGATGTTAGTGACAACACTTTTTGGGTCAGTGGTGAAGTTGTTGAGTTGTTTATAGGTTTCTCTGATATCTGGAGACAAAGCTGCAAGCACGGTGGTTCGTCTTACGGCCCAGAGAAACTTTCTAATGTCAATGGTTTTTGACTGCTTGGAGCAGGGTTCATCATCATCCTCTGAATCAGAGTCTGCTTTTGACCCTTGCTTCCCAGCCTTTTCTTCTTTGTCGATATCGTTTCCCCTATCCTCAGTTCCAACGACCTCTTCGAGAGAGTTGTGGTATCTCATTTCCCATGCTCTGAAGCCTGACTTCAGGATGCGTCAATGTTGTCGAGCATCTCGACAAAGACTTCAAGGGCATCATTGAGATTTCTTCTGTTTTGGACTGCAGTAGATTTGCATAACTCATCCCTGAGTTCAAGGATAATGGTGGTTTTGCTAGAATGTCCGAGTCGGTATTGATTGACAAGAGCACTGCATTGCTTGACACAATTGAGGTCTGAGGTACCCTCTGTGGTGGTTTCCGTTGAGGTAGTGGTTTGAGAGACTTCTCCATGGTCAGATATGAAGAATGATGTAACAAAGTTAATTATGTGCTCAAAAAAATACGCTAGCGAGGAGACGGGTCAGGTCAGAAAGAGGGCCCTAGCGTATATACTAAATAGCTTACCTAGCGAGGTGACGGGTCAGGTCAGAAAGAGGGCAAGCCTCAAACGACCACGAGGCACCCGCTAGATAAGCCCATACTCTGCAATAGGAGCAATCTGAGTCTCAAAGGACAAGGCTCAGAACACATGAAAATGAGAACATGCTAGTCATGGCAACAGTGACCAGCGCAAGGTTCACACCCACTAGGAGTGGAAGTATTTGAGACAAACTCAAACAAATAGTCACGTTGTTCACCATGACACTAAGAACCCACCACCCATTAGCTTAGTATAAAAATTTATTATACCCAAATAATCATTCATTTTTTCTAAGGTTGTGCAGCACTAATTTTGGAGTGTCTATACAACAAATTGTTTATCTATTCTAAGCTTTACTTGTACATTCATAAACTCTCCCTTTCACATCAAGGGAGACTCATCAAAGTTGAAACAGACTTTCATAGGTTGAAACACAACCTACTAGGGTGAAACATACCTATCAGATTTCATTATTGTCTATCGTATACTACCATGAGTTACTTCATTATATTATCTTTCGTGTCTATTAGGTTGTTGTAAAAAGAAAAGGTAATTCCTCCCAAAGAACTAGCACATTATCTACCACGAAAACCAGAAAAGTTGTAGACCATGTACTTAAGGACTGGCAAGAAGTCTTATCCTGTATAGTTGTGCTGTCTCTATACACACATTCTATATAAGACCCTTGAGTAACAAGACAACATGACTGAGTATATAGGACAAAAAACAGTCACCCACTTACTTACTTCCGCTCCCTCAAACATTCATAGTGTTAGTCGCCTGTGATCACCCTCTGCGGAATAAAAGACATCCTTGCACTTTACCTCTTGTTCAAAGTCAAATTGTCGGTAATTGACTGTTTGTTGCTGGACCACTACCAGTGCATTGTGGTTTCCCCCTTAGTTGTTCTCAGGTCTGGTTATTGAGTGTACTGACATATTCCAGTACTTGCCTATAGCCTGTGCTTACCTCTTGGTACCTTCAGTCGAGCTTGCCTGTTCTTATTTCTAGGGATCTCTTTGATCAAGGGGTATTTTCACTTTCAGTTCCCTAAGGGACGACTACCAAAGCTTGTACTTATAGTAATTAGGCTAAGTCTACACTAACACAACCAATTTCTATTAGTTTCACCAGTATATACCAAAACCCGAACCCCAAGACCCAGATCTCAGCACTAGGTACTCGGCAGTCAGGAGGTTCAGAACTCAGTACTCAGGGTGCTCACTGTGGAACTTGTCCCGTGTTGAATGCCAAGTCCCAAGTGCTGAGTGCTGAGATCTGGGGCTTGGGGTTCAGGGTTCGGGTTTCAGGGACTCAGAGCTTGGCACTCAGAAGTCAACACAAAGTCAGACACCAAATACAGAACTTGGCATTTTGTGTGTCAGGTATCCAAGTATCCAGAATACTAGATACTAAATATTGAGTTCTGGGTATCGAGTTCCAAGTTCCGGGTAACAAATACCAAATACCAAATACCAAATACCAAATACCAAATACCAAATACCAAATACCAAATACCAAATACCAAATACCAAATACCAAATACCAAATACCAAATACCAAATACCAAATACCAAATATCAAATTCTGGGTATTCATAAAATGAACAAATCACCATGTACTAAGTTCTGGGTAACAAATACTGCATACCAAATGCTAAATATTGAGTTCCAGGTATTGAGTTCTGGGTAACAAGTACCAAACACCAAATACCAATTACTGAATACTGAATATCATGTTCTGGGCATTTTTGACTTCCAAGTTCTGAGTTCTGAGTTTTGGGTGCCAGGTTCTGAATTCTGGGCACTGAAACCTGGAATACAACATTTTGTAAATTAGACAAATCACCAAGTACCAATCACCAAGTGCCAAGTGCTGAATGCTGAGTTCTGAGTTCTAGGCACCAGGTGCTGAAACCTAGAACCTGGAACACAACATTTTGTAAATTAAATCAAGTGTCAAATATCAAGTATCAACTGTTGGATATTCAGTACAAATGACCAAGTACCAATTGGCAAGTGCCTGTCTGGGTATCCAGAGTTCAGGTGATTTGATAGATATCTTTGTCCAGTCTCAAATATCAAGTCCTGAGTTCTGAGTTTGGCATGGTGAAATTTCACATTTATATTTTTGTGAGTTTCAGGCGTCAGGTGTCTGGGCATCCAGAGGTCAGGTGATATCTAAGTTGAACATCCAGTTTCAAGTTGATGCCTGAAACTCGCAAAAATATCCATGTGAAATTTTACCATGCCAAACCCTGAACCCTGAGTGCCAGGTGCTGAGTCACAAAACCTGAAACCTGGAAGTTGTGATTTATACAACTTAATCATTGAATCACCAAGTCCTGAAACCCAGAACTCAAAACTCGAGATTCAAAGTAGATACCACCCAAACTCCAGATACCTAGACATCTGAAGCCTAAAACTCACAAAAATATAAATGTGAAATTTCACCATGCCAAACTCAGAACTCAGGACTTGATATTTGAGACTGGACAAAGATATCTATCAAATCACCTGAACTCTGAATACCTGGACACCTGAAGCCTGAAACTCACAAAAATATAAATGTGTTATTTCACTGTGCCAAACCCTGAACCCCGAGTTCTGGGTGCCAGGGCCAAGTCTGAAACCTGGAACTTGGAACTTGGAACTCAGGACTTGATATTTGAGGAACTCAGAACTCAGAACTCAAATACCTGGAACTCAATATTCAGTATCTGGTATTCAGTATTCAGTATTTGTTACTTGGAACTTGGTACTTTGGTGATTTTTTCATTTTACAAAATACCTGGAACTCAATATTCATTACCTAAAACTCAATATTTGTTACCTGGAACTTGGCACATTGAGCAATGCCTGGAACTTGGAACTCAATGCCCAGAACTCAATATTCAGTATTCAGTATTCAGTATTTGTTACCTGGAATTCAACACTTGGTGATTTGTTCATTTTATGAAATACCTGGAACTCAATATTCATTACCCAGAACTCAATTGTTGGTATTTGGTATTTAGCATTTGTTACCTAGAACTTGATACTTGTTACCTGGAACTGGAACTCAATACCTGTTATGTGAAACTCAATTTTCAATGCCTGGAACTTGGTACTCAATACCTGGTACTCAATAATTGGTAACTTCTGTAATTTATGAAATGTGGTATGCTGGGTTTGGGGCTTTGGACTTCAGTACTTGGCACTTGGTGATTCATGTAATTTACAAAATGTTGTATACTGGATATTCAATACCTGAAACTTGTTACTCGGAACTCGGCACTCAACATTCAATATTCAATATCTGGAACTTGACACTCAGAACTCAATACTTGATGGTTTTGGCACTTGATACTTGACATTCAACATTTAATATTTGGAACTTAATCCAAAACATTGGCAATAATGACAAAAGGAAAGTTGCTATGATGCTTAACTTTCTCAACAAAGGTTATAGTCCAAGTCAAGGTGAGTGTCTTGGTGGAAGCATAGACAATTGCACTTTTGACATTTTTCATGATTTTCAGTATCTTGCCCTTGCATCCATGATCTAAACTTTTAATATATAACAAGCATAGCTTATATTCTTGCTTCCTATGACCAAGATCAGCTCACAATAGGCTGAAGTTGTGAGCTGGTGTGTATGCTTGCCATTTCTCCTAACAAGGGGCCCATACCTTCAAAACATCAAATCTTACTAATCAAAAAACTGGAGTACATTTCAAATATATCAAGTATCATAGACGTAAATTTACAGACAAATCCACTAAGAATTGAGTGCTGAGGAAGTTAAATAGATAAGAAATCGAGTGTGGGAAACTTCAAAGACCCAAAGCATCGAAAATGGTCAGTTGAGCAGTGGTAAGACTGTAATGCCAGGTCAACTCATATTTTCACTACATCCCTTCCACCTGCCCCCTACACTCAGTGCAGTGGGAAGTATGGGTTCCTTAGGTAGTTAACAATCTATTGTACATATTTTTAATGAAATCTTCAGCTTGAATCATATATAAATATGACTTTGTGTAGAAAGATGTCTATTGCCACTTTTCACGCATATATTATACTGAGTACCAACACTCAGCAGGACCACCAATACACTCAACTAGACTCAGACTACAACTTTCATAAAGGAAGTTAGAAATAATAATAACATTCATCTTGGTCAAATGATAACCAATGGACAAGAAAAGATCACCAACACACTCACCTAGACTTGGACTACAACCTTTGTTAAGAAAGTTAAGCATAGAAACAACATTAATTTGTTCATTATCACCAATGTTTCGGATTTCTTTAGCTTGTATCTTGGTCAGATGATAACCGATTGACAAGAAAAGACTACCAAGACACTCACCTTGACTTGGACTACAACATTCATTTTTCATCATTTGCCTTACTGAGCACCAAGCACAGAGCACAGAGTACAGAGTACCAAGTGTTGAGTATTGAGTATTGAGTTCCATGTAACAAGTATCAACTTCTGGGCAATAAATATTGAGTTGCAGGTATTTTGTATAATGAAGAAATCACCAAGTACTGAGTTCCAGGTATCAAGTTCTAAGATCCAAGTTCCAGGTGCTGAAACTCAGAATACAACATTTCATAAATTACACAAATCACCAAGTACTTGTTACGACTTGGATAGTTCTACTCCGTCAATCCAATATAGGAGTTCGTGACAGAGGTTCTAGACGAGACAGCGGATAGAACCGAAGTCAAGTCTTCAATCAAAGGTCTAGACTAGTCTTCCTCAGAAGCACTAGAAGCAAGGTTTCAATGGCTCCCTCAGGAGATCAGGTATCGATGAGAACCAAGTAGATTCAAGTTAGAGAATACAGGAGTACAGAGTAGGGTTTATATACGTATGAGAAAAGGTGCACGGACCATCAGGGTAAAGGGTAAAAGGTACAAGAAAGGAAATAGGGCAAAGGGGAATGATGTCAGAGATAAGGAGCACAGCTCCGCAGTGATGATGAGAAAAAGAAGTAGTACATGAGGTAAAAGCAAGGGCAGCGATCAAGAAGGCAGTGTCTGATGGGAAAATGATGGGGTCACTGTAACAGTACTGAGTACTGAGTATCAACTGTCAAAATTGAATATTGAAAATCCAGTATACAACATTTTGTAAATAAGAGAAATCACCAAATATCAAGTACCAAGTTCCAGGTTTTAGGTTTCAGAACTTGGCACACAGCACTTGGCACTTGGTGATTTATACAACTTAATCATTGAATCACCAAGTCCTGAAACCCAGAACTTGAAACTCGAGATTCAAAGTAGATATCACCCAAACTCCGGATACCCAGACACCTGAAGCCTGAAACTCACAAAAATATAAATGTAAAATTTCACCATGCCAAACCCTGAACTCTGAGTGCCATGTGCCAAGTCCTGAAACACGAAACCTGGAGCTCAGGACTTGATATTTGAGACTGGACACAGATATCTATCAAAAATGTGAAAATCAAATTTTTTTGATCTCCTCCAATTTTTGTCCCAAGTGCCAAGTGTCAAGTGCCAAACCCTGAGTGCTGGGTGCCAAGTCCCAAAATTTGGAACTTGGGGTTTGGGGTTTGGGGTTTGGCACTTGGCACTTGGGACAAAAATTTAATTTACACATTTTTGATAGATATCTTTGTCCAGTCTCAAATATCAAGTCCCAAGTTCCTGGTTTCATGTTTCAGGACTCAGCACACAGCACTCAGAGTTCAGGGTTCGGCATGGTGAAATTTCACATTTATATTTTTGTGAGTTTCAGGCATCAACTTAAAACTGGATGTTCAACTTAGATATCACCCAACCTCTGGATACCCAGACACCCAAAGCCCAAACCTCAAACAACATTATCAAATTTCACTAAGTGCCCAGCCCCAAACCCTGATTCCCAGAACCCGGAACTCGGCACTTGGGACTTGGGACAACATTTGAGAGTAAAAAGATATCTCCAAGTGTAAATTAAATTTTTTCATATCATCAAATTTTGTCCTGAGTGCTGAGTTCCAAACCCCAAGTCCTGGAACCTGGAACTTGGGATGCAGGACTTGGGATTCAATATTTCATACTGGACAAAGTATCAAAAATATTTGAATCAATGTCTTGTCTTTCAGGAAACATTTTTCTGAACCCCTGAACCCTAAACCCCAAAATTGTGGACTGCCAGACATTGGCATTTGAGGTTTGGCACAGGTCAAAATTTGATGATATGAAAAAATTTAATTTACACTTGGAGATATCTTTTTACTTTCAAATGTTGAATCCCAAGTCCCAAGTCCTGAGTTCCAGGTTCTGGAACTCAGGGTTCAGAACTCAGCACTCAGAAAAACATTTGATGGTATGAAAAAATTTAATTTACACTTGAAGATATTTTTTTACTCTCAAATGTTAGTCCCCAAGTCCCAAGTCCCAAGTCCCAGAGCTCAGGGTTCAAGGTTCAGGACTTGGTGAAATTTGATGTCATGAAAAAATGTCATATACACTTTTGAGATTTCTTTTTACACTCAAATGTTGAGTCCCCAGTCTTCAAAAATGTTTAAATCAACCTTTCGTATATCTGTAAATATTTGACTAACTCCCAAACCCTGAAATTGTGGACTGCTGGGTTTTGGGGTTTGGGGTTTGAGACTCTGACAATTTGGGGAGATTGACAAGAATTGATTTCCAAAAAAATTGATTTACAACACAATTGATTTACACATTTGTGGATGATCTCACATATCAACACCTGACACCCAGCACCCAGCAGTCCACAATTTTGGGGTTTGAGGATCAATGCAATGTGTAGGGATTCAAATATTGTTGCAAGTTTCTGGCTTCAGGCTTGTGGGCATCCTGAGTTTGGGTGATAACTACTGTGGTTCTTGTGTTGAATTCTGGATGTCATGACTCAGCACCCAGCACTGGCACAGGGTTTGGGGTTCATCCCACGTTGGCCCACCCATCTATATAATATACCCCACCTCAGCCCACCTGTCTATGTAATATATATTTTATCACACCCTTGGTCCACCTGTATATGCAATACTCTCTCACCCTGCCCCACCTGTCTATGTAATACATATTTTACTACACCCTTGGCCCACCCATATATGTAATATTCCCCACATCAGCCCACCTGTCTATATAATATTCCCCTACCTCAGCCCACCCATCTATAATAATGTTTGCCTTACATCTCTCTTCAGCCCAGCTGTCTATGATATCCTACTCTACATATTACCCAGATGGGCCCACCCATCTCCATGAATGATCATTTTCCCCAGCCCATCCATCAACATCAACAATATATATATCATTGGCATACATGGGCCCACTCATACTTATTGAAAATAATTGTACTTCTGGCCCATCTGTCATCATTGAGGATATACACAACATGGGCCCATGGTCTGCTGGCTCATCTGATATAGGATATTATGTAGATTGAGTGGCCCATATGATATGGAATTTGTCACTGAAGGGGCTCCCAGAATTATGGCAGGTTTATTGACCAACTTTTTGCCTTCATGGCCAGGAGGACACCTCTCAGGCAACTTCCCCTCTCTCTGTTTATTATGCCCAGTGTCCTTCAGGGAGATCAATTTGCTATATCTTGCAATATCCATCTGCATCTGAATTGTCATGAAGGAATCTGAATAATATAACAAATTTTCTGAATCTGTAGGAAGACCCACTGGGATGTTTGTGTGCCTTTATGAGTACACCAATCAAGCAATCACACACTATCACCGGATCAGTATCTAGGTTGGGAGAAGGTATGACTGGCTCTCCTCTGGTCTTCTCTGTCTTGAATTTTTGTTCAGTCTATTTCCCTGCATCATAAGTGACAGTCAGGGCCCAAGTGTGCCAGATGTTGATGTCATCAGAAGTGGAAGGGGAAGAAACATTCATACTGAAAATTGATCTTGGGGAATCAGACACTGAATGCTGGACATCCAGACTTTGGTGTTAAAGGGGGTGGAGATAGTGAGGATCAGATAAGGGAGCCTTGGATAATGTTGGCTATCAAAGATGTGTCATCATTTATTGCTCAATGAAATACTACTTGATTGGAGGTGTGCTGGATTTCAGATATTCATTTGTTGAGTCCCGGCTCCCAGAACTTGGAACTTGGTATGGTTGACTGAAATTTTGGTGGTCAGAAGTGGTTGTCTCATAAGGTAACACAAACCTTGCACCCCAGATTCCACATTCTGCAAGACAACATAGATACCATCAAAGGCCATGTCAAGAGATCACCTGCTGCTCTAGGAACTTGATAACTTTGATTTATTACCTCCTCTGATGTGGTTGATTTACAACTACCTCAGCTCCATCATATCTACAATTATGATACACATGGGCCCACCCATCTAATACAATATTTTATAATACCCTCGACCCACCCATCTGATTTAATATGTATCTGGGCCCATCTGTGAATGTGATACCAAGTACCTACCCATCTATCTGATATACATCTACCTTAATACACACATCTGCATTATATCCAACTACCTTGGCCCACCCATCTACTGAATATTTATGTACATCAGCCCACTCATCTACTCTCCATATTCTCTGTATGGGCCCATCCGCCTCCATCAGAAATAATGTCCCTCCTGGCCCATCTATCATAGCTGAGAATATTTTAACCATGGGCCCATGGTCTGCTGGCCCATATCATATGGGATATTTTGCACATCTGTTCCCTTGTATTATATAGAAATAGGTCACTGTAATATATGGGGATTAATGTAGGGTAAGAGGCGATAGTCCTATAGTACAGTAAGTGTCCTGTATATATAGTGATCCATCATAATAGCCGTCAATAGGGGGCAGTGTCCAATCAACTCTCTAGATGCTATGAACAGTGTCTTATGATGTCAGGGTACGTGATGATGTCAGTGTCTCGATGGTAAGCCATGCTTACAAGTGAGTGTTGTTGTAATAATAAAATTCCTATAAGTCTTACAATACTTCCATTATGGTGTCCAACAGGAACACAGAGTATTCATGGAACTCATTGATTCATACCTGGGTCTTCTAGATCATCTAATGAATGGTGAGGAGGAGAACACTATTCATGTGGGGGAATTGGTGAGTTCATTATTCTGTAATACTATCATAGTCACTGTTCTACCAGATGGGTAAAGGAGCCTCTAGTGCAAGAGATGATGATATGAAGACTCTTAAATCTATAGTCTTTGAGTGGCTTGTGCCAAGGGGACAGGCAGTCATCCCTCCCCTCACTAGAAATATCAAGTATGACCATGGTTTTAACCACAAAATCACTAGTGTGTTGCTTTGCCCCACAGGCTTTGATTGATCAAATGCTGAGTAAGTCTCTTGACCGTCTGATGACTGAATCTAACCTAATTGTGATAACTATCTAGAACAACACAGGGTCTTAAAAGCAGTGCGATCACAGTTTGTGGTGACCAATGGCCTATGTTCTTATATGCTGAGTATGTCTATGATTCTGGAGATTCTTGAAAGGGTTTACTAAGGAGTGAGATTCTTATATTTGTAAGTTTACTGTCATCGATAATAGCATCACTATAACCTTTCTTTGCAGAGTTTCAAACACATCTTGCAGTGATAGTGGGTTCTCTGGCCTACATTGTCACATAGGTATGGTTGATATTTGATCATGTATTTCTCTCATATTATGTTCATCAAGATTTGATTTTCATCAAGTTTGTCATCTATATTTCACATATTGACATGGTCATAGACTTCAAAACTTTGATCACAGCATTCTGGATTTATTGGAAGACCCTGAAGAAAGCTAGGAAGTGGTGGACTTGATGATGTGGTGGACATGCCCACTATCTACTTCTCATGTTAATATCCATCACAATTGTATTCTTCCCAATTCCTCCTCTTCACAACAAAGTATTAGCAAAAATAACATACTAGCCAAAATCTAGGAAAAATGTGCTGCTCTTTGAGAACAAGTTCCCACTAGCACTACTTAATAATTACTTTGATGTATGAGCCATAAATCATGATAAATTGACAAATGTTCCATCTATATTTATAACAGTTGAGTGCTTTACACAAGGCCTTATGTGTTTTGTCAGATAGTAGCAGCATTCTTCGGTGTGATGACACCTGGACTCACTGTCAGTAGTGGTAAACTCTGCCATTGCAGGCAGTCCATATAAGATTATGTAAGTCTGGCAAAAGCTGTAATTCTTAATTAGATCAGATCTAGAGCATTGACAAAGTTCTTTAATTATTAAATATGTGCATTGGTGATGTTGAATTAAACATTGATCTTTGGATTAACACTATAGAGGTCCATAAGCAGCCACAGAAAGATAACTTAATTTTTCTTAAAATAAGTAACTTAGATATCACTCATCTAACTTGACTTTAAATCTACTATCTATAGACCTTATTTTAATCTTCTGAGTTTTTTAACCAGAGTGACTACTCAAAACAATATTTTGAACCCCTAGCCTATATGAAGCATGAAAAAAGTTATTTAATATGCAATATATAGAACATTACTTTTTTCCCTTCTGTTAAGAACCATGCTAGAGGGTTGGATTAGGAAGGAAGGGCTTGGCCTCAGCTTGTATGCTGTGCCCCTTACCTGAGTACATGCCCTACATTTTGAAATGAAGTCCAGAAGGCATCCAACGAAGTTCAGTTGAACTCCAAAGGTAAGGTAACTCTGGTGAAAGAGCCTAGTGAACTTCCAAAAAAGTGTGGGAAAGTCTGGATGTGATATCCGGAACTGCAGGAACTCATCTGAGATCATATTCGAAGCATGGGAACTAAATCCAGACATATGTCTGAAAATAGGAAGACTACTTAGAACAAGTCCAGAGGTGTGGGAAGAGTTAAAGACTACTTCAGGATGAATCCCAAGTAGAAACTAACAGAGGAAAGGCTGCAGTGAACTATGTCTGAAGCAGAAAGGAACAGGATGGAATGTCTGAGATTGGACCAGAGGAAGTGAGACAAAGGATGTCCGGAGGAACACAGGATGAGGGATGTCTATTTGGACACAGTCCAGGATAGTCACAGATAATATAGCAAATAGCTATTCAGATGAAGTCTGGAATAATTATGGGTAACCAAAAGACAAAGTCAGACTATCAGAATGAAGTCCAGAATAGTCAAGGATAAGGAATGATGAGAAATAGCTTATCCGGACAAAGTCCAGAATAGCCAAAGATAAGGAAAGACTACTGTAAGGTAGAGTTGGAGCATAAGGAACTCAATCTCTAAGGTAAGAGAGATGGAAATAACTTTAATATTTGAACTAAGGAAGTACAGAGAGTAGCAAGGGCTTATATACTGTAGGTAGCACTGGAATTGTAAGTAAGCAAGGATCTGAAAGCTATGTATGAAGCATAAGCAAAGACTATCGCTAATTAACGAAAGCCAGAAGTTAATATCGCAAGTAACTGGATTAGAGAACATAACCAGAGATTAATCACAAGTAAACATATCAAGGAACATAGCCAGAAATAAAGGATTACTGAGAAGCCAGGGACAAGGAATACCAAATAAAGGAATAGGCTGTTGTAAGGATGGTATATCCTTTGCACACTGACCATATACTTCAAATTGATGACATTAGAACTTCTAGTTCAAACATCAGCCACACAATTCATTGATGCGAAGAGCACAACTCTTTGCATCCGAATTATGTGGATACATTCTCTTTCTTCTCCTTTCACTCATTCTCGTTATTTTACCTTGTGCTCAGAGTTCACAATACCCTTCCTTCACCGAAGTATTTTCACTGCACCATATGCTCTTCACACTCATTTCAGCCTAGTCAAGTATTTCAAAACATATATATATCCTCGATGTACACTCATAGCGATAGTGAATCCTATAGTGAGATCCCTGCTCCCAGAACAACTGAAAAAGCCTAGTCTTGTCTCTCTTTGAGTTGCCTACTAACACACATCCATTTCATCGCATTCTAGCTCGCAATTCCCTATCGGACTCATAGACGGCCTTATATATTTGGAGCCCACCACAAGGGAATTGCTTTCAAGCTCCCCTTGCACCCCCCCTGAGTTCGATTTATTGAACTCTGATTCATTTATTCCTTCGCGATTACTAAATATTACCATCCAAACGCACAGATCCGTCTTCAACAAAATCAGCCAACTGCGCTGGTGCTCCTAAAGAACATCCCAGCATTGAAGAAACCCAGAACCTGCGCCAACACCGTCTCCACCTCCTCTCCACACTATCACCTTCAACAAACAGTTATTCCTCCTCCCATTAATCAGATTGATGTTTATCAAACTCCTAACCTATGCAGTTAGCTCAAAGCAGAATTTGGACATCTCTGGTGTCCTCTCTGAATCGTCTACATCTGAAGACGATACCATCAGCCAGTTACCCCACCTCAACGCTTTATTCCCACCCCTTCCCTCTCAAGCTACATTTGTTCTTAGACCAGCAACCTTTGACCCTGATACACCAAAACACCCTTCCCTACCTCCCCAATTCCATAATACCTCAACAGCGGCCTTCCCTACAACTGCTCCCCTCATTCCAAAACCTCAGTTTATTCCCAAAAACGAGTCACTACCCTCTCAAGCGCCAATACCTGCACTTGCTCAAACAACGTCGGTACCAGCTCAACCAGCACCCACAGTAGTCCAACACTCCAGTACCTCTCACCCTATCCAAAAACCACTTTCGTCGAAACCTGCGTCCATCATGTCAATGAACATCAAAGGAATATTTGCCATGCCCGGACCAGGCTCTAGCAAAGCTCCGTCCTTTAGTGGCAAGACATCCGACCTATTAGAATTTTTAGAACTATTCGAAGATTTAGCCTCATCTTGCAGACTCACCGACACTGACAAATGCAAAATGATGGTCTGATATGTCAAACTTGAGACAAAAAAGTTTTGGGTCATGCTCATGGGGTATGAGAGCAGGGACTTCGCCATCTTCAAAGCAAACATTATTGGACAGTATCCAGGAGCAGCCAATGGTGCAAGATATACCATTCAAGATCTCGAACACGTCATCCTTAACACAGCAGAATCTGATGTCTCCATGGAAATGGAACTTGTACAGTACTATCGACAATTCCGTCCTATAGCTGTGTGGCTGGTGGCTAACTCAAAGATCTCAGAACATGAGCAAGATCACTACTTTTGACAAGGCCTTCCCCACTCCGCTCGAATTGTGATAGCTCAACGACTGCAGCACACGGAGGCAAACTACACTCGCAATGAAGCCACCAATTTCAAGAAGGTCATTGAAGCAAGATGGTTTGTGCTCTCTGATGATGCATTTGACGCAGATCAGAACAAACCTATTGCCTCTTGCATCAAACTGATGAGAGACAGACACACACAGAAGGTTCAACCCGCGCGACAAACCTGGGATTCAGACAAGGAAGAGGAGAGAAAAGAAGCTAGAAAGGAAGTCCATACCAGGTGTGTCACATTCACACCGCCTGTACCTCCCAAAGACAACTTTGATGAGGTCAAAGCCCTAGCGTGTAAAATGCATGGATTGGATATAGGCAACACAGCCTACTCTGGATGCTATATGTGTCTTGCATGCTTGGCACCTGCGGCTATTCACAGATGGGCGTCCCTGAAGTCACGACAACTTGTCAATGCTGTCTCAACTCAAACACCTCTATCATACCTTCCCCTTCCATCACTTTCATCATCTCCTACCTACCTGTCCAATGCAACTTGCTTCTTTTGCGGAGGAGCTCATGTTATGCAAGTGTGTTCGGTAGCAGGAGAATATCTGCAGGCAGGACGGATTATTAGAGATGGACAGTACTTTGCTTTTCCTGATAGGTCCTGCTTATGACGTTTCAGAAATGAAACATTTAAGCAAGCAATCAATTCAAGGTACTCAATGACACCAAATGCGACACCCACTACCAGAGCTAACTCTATTCCTGTTAATACAACTTGAGTTGACTCCACTCCACCAGTCCCTATGGAAATCCCCTCCTCTGCTTTCATATCCAACTCATATTTCATCCAGTGCAAACCAATTGCTGGTAATCACACAGTAATCATAATGGTCGAAGAAGAAGAGAATGAAAAGGCAAATGTACTGGCTATCACCAGGTCCAAGTCCAGAGCTGCGTCTGCTGTCAATAACACCTCCATCCCAAAACCTACCTCTCCTCCTCCTTCCTCAGAACACATCCCTCCAGACCCCGCAAAATGAATGATATAGACATCAGGAAAGGGCCAGCATACAAGTACGAATCCAAGGCAATGTTGCCTGATGCAGCTCAATGCATCTATGAGACCATACTAAGTACACCCATTCCACAGTTGATGATATCAGACCTATTGTCAATCAGTCTGGACTTAAGGAAAGAAGCCATCAAACACTCACGCACACATCGAGTTCCCACTCCAATCTCTACACTATCCACCAACATACTAGCCCCACTCTCTCCAATTTCACTCGAGCACGCCACGCCCCTGCGCAAAATACGCATAATGTTAAACAGGATGCACTCAGAACTAGGATTGTTGGATGAGGGGTTGGAAATTGTTGTTATTCAGGAGGACATATGGAAGAAGATGAATGCCCCAATTAATCCAGATGTACATATGCGCATGCAAACTGCTAACGGAGGATTGCAGGAGTTAGCAGGATGTCTAGAGATGTTAGAGATTGATGTCGAGGGAATTAAGACTTGGGCTCATGCGTACATGGTCCTCGATGCACCATATCACTTACTTCTAGGACGGCCTTGGCAATGGCTGGTACGATTATTGAAAACTGAAGATATCAATGGAGTACACATCACGGTACATGACCCCACAGATTCCAGCAAGGTCCGGACAGTTGCAATCACACCTCATCCCTGGGCTCACCCTTCTCTTGCATTAACAGCTTCAGTACTCTCACCCTTCCCCCTTCCTCAGTCACCTTTCACAACTCTACCTACCCTGCCTACTCCGTTAACAAGCTCAACGGACATCTATCATGCCATTAAATCGTTTGGTGACATTATCACTGGTTTCCCAACACAGCGTATCTGAGAGAACAAGATTAAGAGAGCCAATGACCAATATTGTGCAAATCTCGGCAAGAAGATCAATGCCAAACTTGGAGGCATTAATTCACTACTAAACCTGGAACAAGTCCTGGCGATCCTGCTGACAAGTTCGACAGATATCTATCATTCCATCCTACCAACCAGCTCTACCGATATATACCATGCTATTTCCCCCATTGTCTCTTCAACCACCTCCTTATATTCCCTATCTACCACTCATTTAATTATGCCTATCCCTATATCCTGTCTCATCTTCTCATCCTTCGCCGAATTCCTTCTCCAATCTCACTTTAACATTGACCCAGTCCATCACACCTTCACCTATAAGAAGGTTGTGAACAAGGTAAAGCCGGTGGCAATGACGATGCCAGCATGCATGCGAATCATCCATCGTTTTCCAGAAGACCCTCTCGCATCATTACCATCCCTTTCTCCCACACCCCCAGCCTTCATACCTGGCATCCATCTCACCCAGAACTGCATGAACAAACTTGGTATCTTCTAGAATAAGTTCTTGTTGCCCGAAGAACAAAAGCTTGCTGCGCATGTCCTCATGAACAATGAGTTAGCATTAGCATGGGACAAATCAGAAAAGGGCCGTTTTCAGGATGATCACTTCCCTCCTGTTATCATTCCTACCATCAAGCACATGCCTTGGGTACACCATCAGCCCCCCATTCCACCTGGTATTAAGGAGGAAGTAATCACGCTCATCAAGTCAAAAATAGCCTCTGGTGTTTATGAACCATCCAACTCATCCTATCAGTCTTGTTGGTTTTGTGTCGCAAAGAGTGGAGCAGTCAGAATTGTCCACGACCTCCAGCAGCTAAACTCCATCATGGTCAAAGACACTGCAACGATGCCGTATATTGAGCTCTTTGTCAAACAATGTGCTGGCCATTCAATTTACTCAATGATGGATTTATTCATAGGGTTTGATCATCGGGCTTTAGCAGAAGAATCACGCGACATTACAACATTTCAAACCCTCCTCAGCACTTATCGACTCACCATCCTTCCTCAAGGCTGGACTGACTCACCAGCAGTATTTCAGAATGACATTGCTTTTATTCTACAAGACAAGATTGAGCTAGCACCAAATTTTCAGGACGATGTTAATGTCCTTGGACCCTGCACATGTTATGAGCTACCCAACAGGTCTTACGAGCTCATTCTTGAGAATTCCAGTATCAGAAGATTCATTTGGGAACACTGCATGGACATCAACTGAGTTTTGCATTGTCTTTGACATGCAGGAGCTACAGTCTTGGCAAAGAAGTTGTTTCTTTGCGTTCCTGAAGTCATCATAGTTGGACAGCATTGCACATACAACAGACATATCCCCGACGAGACGAAAGTCTCAAAAATCACACACTGGCCTCCCTGCACAATGAAAACCTAAGTACTGTTAAGAACCATGCCGGAGGGTCGGATTAGGAAGGAAGGGCTTGGCCTCAGCTCGTACGCTGTGCCCCTTACCCGAGTATGTGCCCCACATTTCGGAATGAAGTCCAGAGGACATCCAATGAAGTTCAGTTGAACATCCAAAGGTAAGGTAACTCTGGTGGAAGAGCCCAGAGGACTTCCGGAAAGCGTGGGAAAGTCCGGATATGATATCCGGAACTGTAGGAACTCGTCCGAGACCATATCCGAAGCGTGGGAACTAAATCCGGATGTACGTCCGGAAATAGGAAGGCTACTTAGAACAAGTCCGGAGGTGTGGAAAGAGTTAAAGACTACTTCAGGATAAATCCCAAGTAGAAACCAACAGAGGAAAGGCTGCAGCGGACTATGTCCGAAGCAGAAGGGAACAGGATGGGATGTCCGAGATTGGACCAGAGGAAGAGTGACGAAGGATGTCCGGAGGAACATAGGATGAGGGATGTCTATCTGGACGCAGTCCAGGATAGTCACGGATAAGCGGAGGATAACGAATAGCTATCCGGATGAAGTCCGGAATAGTTACGGATAAGCGAAGGACGAAGTAGGACTATCGGAATGAAGTCTGGAATAGTCAAGGATAAGGAATGACAAGGAATAACTATCGGACAAGGTCCAAAAGTAACGGAGGTTAAGTAAAGACAAGGATTAACTATCGGACAAGGTCCCAGATAGCTAAGGATAAGGAAAGACTAGGAATAGCTATCGGACATAGTCCGGAATAGCTTAGGATAAGGATGGACAAGGATTGACTATTGGACGAGGTCCGAAAGTATCGGAGCATAAGGAAAGACTACCGAAAGGTAGAGTCGGAGCATAAGGGACTCAATCCCTAAGACAAGAGAGATGGAAATAACGTTAATATTCGAACTGAGGTACTACAAGTATGTACAGAGGTTTATATACTAAGGCTTGAGGCTATGTACAAAGTATAAGCAAAGACTATCGCTAAACAATGAAAGCCGGAAGTTAGAATCACAAGTAAAACGGAACAGAAAACATAACTAGAAATGAAACACAGGTAAACGGATCATGGAATGTAGTCGGATATTAAGGATTACCGAGAAGCCGGAAGTAAGGAATACCGAATAATGGAAAAGGCTGTGATAACGTTATATGCACAGGAAAGCTTATTGTATAGTATTAGAAATGGAACTGGACATCAGACCGGAACTGATATAGGTCCGGAAGTCCGGATCCGGAGCGCGGGAAAGTAGTCCGGATATATCCAGACAGGTTCCGGAAGTCTAGAGATCCGAAGATCCGAAGATTCAGGGGTCAGGGGTACAGGCAGGCTGTAGTATTTGGAAGGCTAGTTATTAAGTTGGATGATGGATGGAGGTAGCAGGGCTGATCCTACTGAAGTATAGCATGTGCAAAGGAAAGGATGGTAACAATAGGGATGGGAAATGGGGTCCGGAGTACGGGATATGACAAGTACAAGGCTTTCTCGGAACTGCAGGTACCATCCGCAATTGGATTAAAGACTATGCCCACATAACCCATCCACTCACGAATCTCACTCGCGCTCATGTGCCTTTCATTTGGGACTCTGTCACCCAGGAAGCCATGGACACAGTCAAGCATGCTGTCTCCACCTCCTCTGCTATCCATCCAATCAATTACTCTTCACAGGATGAAGTCATTTTATCCGTTGACTCATCCTATATAGCCTGTGGTTGGATTTTATCGCAGATCACTAACGGAAAACATTATCCATCACGATATGGGTCCATCACCTGGAATGAACATGAAGCTCGTTACTCCCAAGCAAAAATCAAACTTTATGGCCTTTTTCATGCCCTTCACATGGCCAAAGTATGGCTTATCGATCTCAAGACCTTCACTGTCAAAGTAGACGCTAAGTATATTAAGGGGATGATTAGTCATCCCGATATTCAGCCGAATGCAGCCATGAACCATTGGTTAGCTGGATCTCTCTTTTCAATTTCAAACCACACCACATACCAGGTACCAAACACCTTGGGCCTGATGGCCTATCTTGACGATGACCAGCACCAGAAGATGACAATGGATTGTAGGAGACATCTGAGGAGATAGAGGACTGGTTAGATGAGGTCTTGGGATGCGCTATTTGGGTGAAAGGAGACTTAGAGGAAATCTTTGGAGGATCGAAGGACAACACCAGACTCGTTTTCAATCTTACAGTGCTATGAGACAATCCTGACTTCAACCTTCCTACAGATGACACCACACGCCAGCGTGATGTCATGCATGGTATGCACTTCATACCATACTGTATACAAATATAAGGTGATAAGGAAGGTATAACAGACTATACTGTATCCTATTACCAAGTTACTCTGCCATTTTTCCTTTATTCATTAGCTTATGATTTCAGTTCTTATTCTTGTTCTTATTATTCTGATTTTATTCCGTGTATTTCTATTTTGTTCCACATATTTCTGTCTCTTTCTATTTTTCCTAGGCTTATTCAGCCACTCTTTCAGCCATCTGATTTTCCCACCATATTTTGAGCATGTTTGTAAGCATGTCATGTGACTGGGAAATGATTTGTAAGAACTTCCTGTTTGACTCATCATGTTTAGTCATGATTTGTCATGCTTTGTAAGACTTACAGTTGTATTTGTAAGATATTAGTAAGACAGGATGACTCACCACACCAAATGGCCTGGTTTGTAAGCACATTCTTACCAATCCATGTGATGATTCATACTATTCTTTGTAATACTACCATGTAAATTAGTAATCAAGCTGACTCAACACCTGGTTTCTTACCAATCCAGTGCTGAATCATGCTTAGTAATCTGGCCTCCCAAAAGGTATAAAAGGAGCCCATTTTACAGCTGAGCAATCAGACTTCCCACTTTGAACCTACTCTGCAACAGTTGCATATTACATAAGTTAAGTGCAGGCCATCACTTGTGCCTTGAAGTAAGTAAGACCTTGTAAGCTGTATATTTGTCAAATAAGGACTATACAGGCAAGGCAATCTATTATCTCTTGTGCTGTGTACTACCAGAATTAAGGTCTACACAGGCAAGATCAGTTTATTCTTAAATTGTATAGCACCATACTGAAGTGTCTATACATATTTATCTACTCTATCATTTTACGATCTAAAGCTTTACGACTATTATGCTATCTCTCTCTCTCTCACGTCAAGAGAGACTCAACAAGTTAAAAAAGACTTTCATAGGTTGAAACATGACCTACTAGGGTGAAACATACCTAACAGATTTCATTACCATTTTATTATTGTACATAACTTCATTCAGTTTATCTTTCTTGTCCATTAGGTTGTTGTATAAAGAAAAGGTAATTCCTCCCAAAGAACCAGCACATTATCTACCACGAAAACTAGAAAAGTCATAGACTGTGTACTTAAGGACTGGCAAGAAGTCTTATCCTGTATAGTTGTGCTGTCTCTATACACATGTTCTATATAAGACTCTTAAGTAACAAGACAGCGACAACGAACTTCTCATCATCCTTTCCTACCTCCAATCACTTTCATTCCCCTCGACAACATCAGCTGCTGATCACACTTGCCTTACTAAATAGGCCCATAGTTATTTTGCCAAAGGAAACTATCTCTGGTGCAAGCAGTCTATGGGATGCCATCAGCTCATCCTGTTCGGTTCAACTCGTGCTCACATTCTGATCGATACCCATGATAAGCTCAGCCATAAAGGCATCTATGCCACATGATGCACCATTATGGACAGATTTTTGTGGCCTTCACTCGACAAGGACATCTCTTGGTACATCCACACATGCCATCAATGCCAGCTTTGATTGGTTGAGAAAGTCGTTATTCCTCCCACAGTCTCTATTCCCACACCACTCTTTCACAAGGCCTACACTGACACCATGCACATGCCTACCGCACAAGGCTTTTTCTATATTGTACAGGCGCGCTGCTCCCTATCTGGTTGGCCAGAATGGAGGATGTTGTGAAAGGAAAACAGCCGCACTTTGGGTACCTTTTGTTTGAAGAAGTCTTGTGCAGATGGGGAGGAGTTGAGGAAATAGTTACTGATAACGGAACACCCTTCATTGCAGCTTTGGAGTGGTTGGCAGCAAAATACAGTATCTGGCATATTTGCATCTCTGCCTACTATTCGAGAGCCAACAGAATAGTCAAACAGTTGCATTGCACTATACGCAACTCCCTTATTAAAGCGTGTAACGGTGACATCACACAATGGCCATCTTTAGCACCTCACACCTTCTGGGCGGATTGAGTTACTACATACAGGGCTATGGGACACACACTGTTTTTCATGGCACACAGTGTCAAGCCAATTCTTCCCTTTGACATCACTCATTCCACATTCCTTTTGCCTGACATATCCAATTTAACTTTGACATCAGACCTCATCGCTTATTGCATGCACCAGCTCACAAAATGAGACAATGACCTCGCACTCATGCATCAAAGGATTCTCCACAGCTGCTTCAGGTCTATCCGTCAATTCGAGAAACAGTTCACAAACATAATCAATGACTATGACTTCCATCCTGGCTCACTCATTTTGGTGCTCAACAAAAAATTGAGGCAGCATCTAATGCCAAATGCAAACCAAGATATTTCAGACCTATGGTTGTTGTCTCCCACTTGCAAGGAGGATCATACCGCCTTGCAGAACTCAATGGCACAGTTTCAAGGCTGAAGTTTGCGGTGTTTCAAATTATTCCTTATCACCCACATTCTCCCACCTCCATTGAAGTCATGCAATTTATCAACCCTCAAACGCTTACAGGAGACGACAAAGAGCACACATAGATGCATCCATTTTATTTTTCCCTCTCTCTTTCTTTTCCCTCTCTTTTCTGTTCTACCTTACTACACTACAATTTTTTCAGTTTATTGGTTGGAAGATCGACTGAGGGCGGTCAATATTCAAAGTAGGGAGGTGATGTAAGGATGGTATATCCTTTGCACACTGACCATATACTTCAAATTGACAATGTTAGAACTTTTAGTTCAAATGTCAGCCACGCAATTCATTGATGCGAAGAGCACAACTCTTTGCATCCGAATTATGTGGATACATTCTCTTTCTTCTCCTTTCACTCATTCTCGTTATTTTACCTTGTGCTCAGAGTTCACAATACCCTTCCTTCACTGAAGTATTTTCACCACACCATATGCTCTTCACACTCGTTTCGGCCTAGTCAAGTATTTCAAAACATATATATATCCTCAATGTACACTCATAGCGATAGTGAATCCTATAGCGAGATCCCTGCTCTCAGAATGACTGAAAAAGCCTCTCAAAACACCTCGTCTCTAAAAGCCTAGTCTTGTCTCTCTTCGAGTTGCCTACTAACACGCATCCATTTCATTGCATTCTAGCTTGCAATTCCCTATTGGACTCATAGACGGCCTTATACTGTGTTTAACATTATGTGAACAGGAAAGGGATTACAAAGCTTATCATAAATTAGATCAGATCAGATCCATACATCAGACCATAACAGATTGGATAGGCTGGTTGTGGATGTCTGGATATCAAATCAGATGATGGACAGAGGTAGTAGGGCTAATCCTACTGAGGTGTGACATGTACAACAGAAAGATAGATGATGATAGGGATGGGAAGTTGGGTTTGGAGTATGGGATATGACACCTTCAAAAATACAGATGATAAGCTAATCAAGAATTTTAAGATATCTTACATTACACTGAGTTTATAAACTTTTTCACTTTCCTAAAGCAAGAGGATTTAGCTTCCAATACCTAAGGTAAGACTGGAATAAGTTTCACTATAATAATTAAATGATGTAAGCCCACTAGAATCTTATTCAAGTTCTTGTATGTGAGACAAGACATACTCGTAAAAGATGTTGTGCTAGCTTCTATTCTCAATCTGCAAAAATGTCAATGATCTGTGTGACATCTTGTTTCTGTGTTTTAGATAACTAGACATTTCTATAATCTACCTTCTTCCCCATTCCTACAACAGATCTTACACTTAGTGGAAACACATACTAAGCACTTAGTTGCTCTATGCTTAGAACTTCAATGTTTGAATCTTACATACCTAGTATTTGTATACTTGGAGCTGGTGCTATATATAGGAGCTTTGTGCTTAGAACCACTCAAATTGAAGGTACATTTTGACATGTAAGAAGGGGGAGGGAATGAACTTATGAACTTATGCTTGGAGTGTCCATGAGTGCTTTCCAGATTATCTGATGCTCACTTGTGTTAAGCCTTGTACCTCTTCTAGGCAGTCACATCTGCACCATCATTCAATGTGGTGTCAAAATATTTCCATCTGATTTAGAGCATAACAGCTTCTTCTTCAAATTTGGTGTAGTTGATATTGGGATTGAATCATTTGGAGAACTCAATGAGACTATGTCTGATCTTCCCTAATCCACACTTCAATATAAATTTGATAGAATCCATGTTTATGTTGATTCATAATCTCTGGATTGAGACTGAGATTAAGATTCAGTCAAATGCTTGACCTGATACAATATAAATTTACTTCATATACCATATGCTCAGTATCTTGATTGTTAAGGTCAATAGTGGTTTTATCATCTTTCCAAACCCAAATGAATACCTCTACTGTCCTGATGTGGCACCACTTGTGATCAGCAATTATAATAGGTGTGCAGAGTATGGAGTGTTTGACAATGAATTTATCAAGCAAAAGTGCTTCATCTGGGTTACTCAAGGTTTATCACACAAGTGAATCTTCTTGAGGGCTACAATAGGGTTGTGCTTCATGAATGAGCCCAAGAATAACCATCTTAATATAAGGATGAGTGGTAATGGTGTTTTTGAGTTTGCAGATAACATACACTTTGTCTCTAAAGCATGTGCACTTCCCAATCAATGGAACTAAAATAAACTTGGTGGGTCCCTCTGCTGGTGTGACTGTCAGGTGTGAGCAATTTCCATTTGGTACTCAACAATGAGTTTATATGGAGTATCAGAAATATGAAATTACAGTCATAGTCAATTGCTGCAAAGCTTTAAACAGTTAAAAGGTGCTTCATAAATAGCACTTGGCATTTCAATAAGAAGAAAGTTCTTTTTGTAATTGTAAGTCAGCCTAGCCCAGTGAGTATATTTACTAAAGGTGGATAGAAGATTCATTTGATGTATCTGAGCTTCAATGTATAGCCTGTCTCTTCTAGCACTTCTTCAATTACTTTGTATTCCCACACATCAATACTATGGAATTCCTGGATATTTGCTAAGCATGAAAATAATGATTCAATTGATTTAGAGCTGGTACATACCATGATGTAGCCTATCTCTGAAGGCAGTTTATTTATTTCTTTCAAAACTTTTAGCTTATCTTTAAATATTGATTAGAATAAGTCAAGTTCTTGCTTCTAATGAGACATACTCGAGGCAAGATGATGATAATGAAGAAATTCTTAAAGACTATCACCATCATCACTATCAGTTGAGTTATTATATATCAATAAAGGATTTTGAATAAGTTTTGTCTATTGTACACTCAGTTTAACTTGGTTGTAAAACTAATGTAATTGGTTTGGGAGTCAAATTGGACTTCTGAATACTTCCAGTGGGTTTCATAGACACTATTCAACAAGTTGTATACAGAGTTGACAAATTTCTCTTGGAAATAAGAAGTTCTTAGAATATGGCTCTTATCTAGAGCCTCCTGGATTATAGTAAATCAGAAGGTCACATTTAAATATATAATATGATATTATCAAGGATAACAATTGAGTAATGTGAAGTTTGAGATGAAGTTCAGATTTTGTCTGAGTAAGAGATGAGTGTTTGAATCAAGATACAACAACCTGTTTACTTTTAAAATAATAGGATAGTACTACAAATAACTTGTATTGCATTAGACTGATATATATACTAGAGTATTGTTATACTTGTCAAAATCAAAATTCTACACCAGGCTAATTATAATGAGTGTAAACATAGTAGCTGTATACTAAACAGCTTAAAAGGTCCATGTGTATGAATTTAGTATTGTTAGATATTAATCAAAGCTTAAATTAGTTAATATATAGTGGAACTGTGGTTTAAGACTTAGATTAAATAAATATAATAGAACTAGTTTGTCCAAGGTTTGAATTGGTTAGGATATAATAAAATTGATAACCAAAGCTTAAGTAGGTTAAGATCACTGAAGATAGGAGCTCAATAGCCCTACAGTTAGCATTAGACAAAAGTGTAACTTTTCACAAAATCTAAAATAATAATCAAAGTGTATTGTGGGGAAGAGCTTATCTGAATTGAAAGAAGATTCTGCACAATTCATATGGTCTAATATCTCAACTTTAATGTAGTCCTAAAGTTCCTGGAGCCTTGTCTTCATGATAGGATTCTGTGAAATTTATAGACCTAGGAGCTCTTGGATTTTATAAATATACTTTACATCTTAACTATTATGACATAAATAAACAAAGACATGATTCACAACTCAATTTGATGTGCAATATATATATTGTCTATCCTCTCTAATATTACTATCACAAATATCATTCATCTGTATTGAATATTTCAGTATGATAATAAATAGTAACATTAAATAATTTTTTACCTTGGACTAAATATTAGGTAGAATAGTGATAAGGTTAGTGTCTCATGCCCATCAATCCCTTTGTTAGGCTTTCCATTGGACTGTATTTGCCTTATGAATAGGATAAGGAGCAAAATCTTACATACAGAGAAAAGATGTTGTTATCTGAAACTGACAGAAGGATATTTATATACCATAGAGATCAATGTCATACAAATAAAGCCCTTCAGCTATAAAAGAAACCAAAGGATTCCAAACCAACTCTCTGGGTGGTATTGCACTGGCAGATTGAGGACATTTTTTTTATAGCTTTTCTAGGATTTAAATCTTTATAAATCTAACTCTCTACCAAGTCATGTATTAACTCTAACCTTTCAAGTTATTTGAGTAATTACTAAAGGGCTTAGAGTTCTAGGTAATCCTATATGAGATTTGGTAGCTAATATAACAGAAGGTGTATATCATGATTAGTAATATTAATAGTTTAACATGACATTTCTCTTTTTCAGCAGCTTTAACAACATCATTAGTTACTCAATTTAGTTATATTTTAAAGAAAGATGAAGATAATATCGAAGATGAAAATAGCAGTAATGACAAGGTTAATGATGGGGTTAATGTTGATGTAGGTGAGATAATGCAAGATATCAATTACTCTCTATGGTGTCAATCTCTGTGTTCATGTTTCATTACATTTGCACCCAAAAGGCTTTTACATTGAGGCTGTGGTTCAAGATCTAGCCATTAGCACTAAATAGGCTAACATCAAAGCTATTATCGAAGAGATGAAATATTTGGTTATTGTGGATAACAATGCTGAAGAAGATTTTACTGAGAAGTGACAGAATGAGTCCATATAAACAGTTCCAGTTGGTGATGTGAGGGTGGTGGAGGTAGAAAGAAAGGATTTTATTGAAGGAAAAGTGGTTATGTGGATTGGGAAGGGAATGGTTCAAAGGATATGCACACTGCAAACTAATTTCTTGGCAAAGGAGACAAGGGGCCCAGACTTCTTACTTATTTCAGTAAATTGTCCTAATGTGGGTCCTGAGAGCTGTGTACCAAAATTTCCTCACCAAAGTTATGGATTCCACTATCAGAACTCTCAGTTTCTTCAAAATCCACCAACTCTTTCCTAAGTGGTGCAGGCATGGGTGGACAGTGGGTATGAAGGCGGTCACAGGCTTCCAAGTATCAATGTGATATACAGCTTCATAAATTTAATTGAATGATGCCCATTGGCAGAGTGAGTCAAACACATGGAGGTGGACTGGGGTCTTTGGAATCGTAACTGACTGATATGATCCTCACAATTAGTGCATCCTCATATTGCACTATTGTGGAAGATGGAGGTGTCCTCCAGACATATGATGCTGCTAAAAAGGATAGGGATACAATGAGTTTTGCACATGTGCTTGTATATCCACTGCATATCCGATGAACTGGTGTATCAGTCAGGATATGTGCAGAGGGTAGGGTACCAGTGTGCAGGGTCAATATAGGCTTTGCAATGAAAAAGCATAGTTTGGATGGTGCAAAGAAAAAGTTGTATAAAGGAGTGGCACTGAGTGGCACTGAGTGGCACTGAGTGTTAGGGCAGTGGGAAACTAGGGGATGTGCTAGATTCCTTGTGTCCTTATATGCAAATGTTGGCTAGGGTCTCAGGGCATGCATTTTCAGGGATTGGCAATATTTGCTATATCAGGAATTGAATGATTTTGCCAAGGATTGGAGTTTCAGAAGGGGGTAATTAATATTCTGTCGTTGTTTATTGAATAACACCATTAAGGTTTTAAGATTTTAAGTGCATAGTTCTGTTCTGCCAAAATTTAAGGTTTTAGTTAATTAATATAGTCAAGGTTCGGTTGTTTGTCTTTCCACATGTAGTAACCAGTGGACCATTATGTGATATGTAGTATAATACTGCTGTATCATCCACTGATATCCTAAATCCCATAGTGTAATAATATTTAGCAAGTATCCTGAAAAGAACTGTGAATGTGAATTATGTATATGGCATATGAGTATCACTAGGCAAGCTGCTTGTATTTCTGGTAACAATCCCTCTTGTGGAGATAGTTGATTCATTGGCTTGTAGAGTCTTCATAATAGTGCTTCTTTTTAAAATTAGAGAGAATGTTACCCACAACTGAATTTCCCTCCACTCAATTTCCTCAAGGTGTGCTTCTGTGTTCTGGGCTTGCTATTCCAGAGTGGTGCAAATTGGACAGGTCCAATTAGGCTGACTTAAAAATGAATCCTGCTCTTCAGGGCCTATTGGGCTTCTAAAATATGCATTCTCTGGTTCTAATAAAATAATCTATTTGCTTCCCTCTATTGTGGTGTGTTTATCCAGAATATGACTTAGCCAAGTAATGGTAATATTAAGCAAATTAGTACAAGCTTGTTGGCACCAAGCCTTTAGCTCCTGCAGGGAATAACTGGGTCCTGTGTCCTTAGGTAGCTGGTTCATCTAATTCTGGGGCAAACACTTCGTCCTCCGTGTCCTCAATTCCTTGGGCTAGTCTCCATAACTGTTGGGAGTTTCTTGTTATATATGGTAAGAGTTGAAATGCTGCTATTCTGTGGTGAGATATTGTTCCATCATTTCACTTAATACATATGGGCCTAGATAGCAGGGCTTTGTTTTCCAATTCAGTTCCTTTTCTATCTGAGTATTACGTACAAGCACCAGATCTCCTGTCTAATATACTTCCTTTCTTAATCACTTTGCATACCTTCTTTCAAATTGTTCCTTAGATTTGAAACAAGATTTCTTCAATGTCTCCATAGCTTGCTCTAGTTCCTCTGGGCGTCTTTCGAGCTGGTGAATTCGAAGTGTCCATAGTTCAACTGAAGCCATTCCACTCTTGAATCCATCCACCATGAATATACTTTCTGCTAGGTCAAATGGCAGTACAGGATGTACTCCATGAACCAAATGGAATGTGGAGAATCCTGTTACCTGACTAGTGGTAACTCAGTCTGCAAATAAGGTTTGGAGGATCTTCTGAGGCCATTGTATAAGGTTATTATCACATGACTTCACTAATGCTTCCTTTATTATAAAATAACCCCTTTAAACTACCCTATTGGCTTGAGAGTTATGTGGTGAAATCATAATGTGGGGGATAGTTACTTTCTTCATTAGGGCAGAGAAAGCTCCTTGTACTTCTGGTCCATTGTCTGTAGTCACTTGTCTGATAGCTCCATACTGACAGTAAAGATCTTTCCAAAAAAATTTGTTGAGAGCCTTGGCAGTGGGTGCTTTCAGGGGTCTTTCTTCCACATAAGGATAGGTCATCTCGTGCTAGCACAATGTACTTATATTCTTGAGCTAGAGGCATATGCATAATGTCAATATATACTTTTTGTTAAGAACCATGTTGGAGGGAAGGATTAGGAAGGAAGGGCTTGGCCTCAGCTCGTATGCTGTGCCCCTTACCCGAGTACATGCCCCACATTTCAGAATGAAGTCCAGAAGACATCCAACAAAGTTCAGTTGAACTCTGAAGGTAAGGTAACTCTGGTGGAAGAGCCCAAAGGACTTCTGGAAAAGTGTGGGAAAGTCCAGATGTGATATCTGGAACTGCAGGAACTCATCCAAGACCATATCTGAAGCGTGGGAACTAAATCCAGAGATAGGAAGACTACTTAGAACAAGTCCAGAGGTGTGAAAAGAGTTAAGGACTACTTCAGGACAAATCCCAAGTAGAAACCAACAGAGGAAAGGCTGCAAGGACAAAGTCCGAAGCAGAAAGGGAACAGGAGGGTATGTCAGAGGATGGAGGACAACTATCCAGATGCAGTCCAGGATAGTCTAGGATGGACAAGGAAGTATTGGAGGACATAGGATAAGCGGAGGATACAAGACGACTATCGGATGTAGTCCAGAATAGTCTAGGATAAGTGAAGGACAAGGGATAACTATCAGCCAAGGTCCAGAAGTAGTGGAGGTTAGGTAAAGACAAGGATTAACTATCGGACAAGGTCTCAGACAGCTAAGGATAAGGAAAGACTAGGAATAGCTATCAGATATAGTCCGGAATAGCTTAGGATAAGGATGGACAAGGATTGACTATCGGACAAGGTCCGAAAGTATCGGGGCATAAGGAAAGACTACCGAAAGGTAGAGTCAGAGCATAAGGGACTCAATCCCTAAGACAAGAGAGATGGAAATAACTTTAATGTTCGAACTGAGGTGTTACAATGTAAGTACAGGAGTTTATATACTAAATGCCTAAGGCTCAAGGCTATGTATGAAGCATAAGCAAAGTCTATCACTAATCAATGGAAGCCGGAAGGAAATCACAAGTGGATGGATGGAATAACATAGCTGGGAATTAATCACAAGTAAGATGGATCAAGGAAACATAGTTGGGAATTAAGGAATACTGAGAAGCCGGTAATAAGGATTTACCGATAGCAGGAAAGGCTGTGATAACATTATGTGAACAGGAAAGGGATTACAAAGCTTATTGTATATTGGATTGTTATCGTAATGGATCCATACGTCGGACCATAGCATCAGACCAGAAACGTTGGACGGTATTGGATACGTGCATCAGATCAGACCGGAAATGTCGGATGGTATTGGATCTGTGCATCAGAGGGTTGTGGGTGTCTGGATATCAAATCAGATGATGGATGGAGGTAGCAGGGCTAATCCTACTGAGGTGTGACATGCATAACTGGAAGATGGATGATGATAGGGATGGAAAATTGGGTTCGGAGTATGGGATATGATACTTTTAAGAAGATGGTAGATGGGATAGAAATGGTTATAGGGATGTGCATCTTTGCGGTACTTCGGATCTGACAGGGGTGACAAGATTGGACATGATGTTGTACATCTGAAAATAAGTAGTGCCAGAAGAGTCTGAGCCTGACCGTTTCCCAGGTGGTAGCTTCGCCCCTGTGTCCAAGTTCCTCATGGGCTTGATTGAGTATGGTTGCACGCTTCTTCAGATCAAACGCTACTAATAATGGAGGTCTTCCTTGCATTCTCTTATACATTCATCCATTCTGGACAAAGAATCTGACAGCTTTCTTCAAGAAATGTTTCTTTGTAGAAATGTCTTCAAATGAAGGGGTTTCTAGAGTAGGTAGGAATTCAAATACTTCTCTTAGATTCTGCTCCTGAAAGCTGGTTCCCACAAACACTAAAGAAAGGGGTACATCAGGTTTGTCAGGTGATACAATGATTTGAAAACAGGCTTGGAAAATTCCCATATACAGTGCTAGCTCATCTAACCAGGAATCATCTTGGGAGTCAATACTTTCTCCTTCACCTAGGCCTCTCTATGACAGCATGTTGGGTTCTTTGAACTTAGTGGTGAGTACGTGAATCAATTTGAAATCAAAAAGGAGGATCCCCTGGATCCACTGGTTGATAGCCACATTAGGTTGCAGATCGGGCTCATTTAGCATCCCTTTTATGTACTTTGCATCAACTTCCACATGAAGAACCTTCACACCTATAATGTATAAGTGAAAATGACAGAGAGCTCGGTAAAGTCCATATAGTTCCAACTTTGGTTGTGAGTAATAGGCTTCTACTTTATTAACTGATTTGGCCACACCTTACAGATGCAAACTGGGGGCGTAAAACTGCTTTTTTTTATCAGCCAAAATGAGGGTCCTTATATACATGAAATCAGTAGCTGTGCTACTATCTTCCCATGTAATTAGGTGAGGATTACTTAAGTTTAGCAAACTAGAGGGGTATAGTCTCTGAGTCAGCTTTCAGGGGTCAAAGCAAAAGTATTATGAATAGTGGTATGTATTTTACTGAGTCATGTAATGTTCTGTGACTAGGGCCAAAAGGGCCTAGATGCTGGTTATGTAATTTATGAGTTTGGTGTACAATATTTTTGTGGTTTTCATTATGTTTTTTGTCGGAAGCCAAATTTACAATATATTGTTTTGAGTTTCCTGCAGATTCCCACAGGTTGATTTGTAGAGGAAATATTTTTGGCAGTCACCTGACATGTGAGGGATTATTGCTGAGTCATTCTTGAGCTATTTGAAATGAAAATAAATCTAAAATTAAATCTTTGAAAATATTTATTTTCTCTTCAGGTGAATAACTAAAGGGAAATTCATATCTTCTGACCTGAGTGCTTGGGAGATTAAATCCAAGAAAAATGTTGGGTGAGGGCTTATAGTAGAGTATTAGTTAGCCATGCACCAGACCAATTTGGTGCAGGTTACTGGATCCGGAGATTTCCAGATATGACAGACATCTACTATAGTGGCACTAGATGAAGTGGGGCAGATCTTTTTTTTTTTGACAAGTCTCCCTTCTTTTTCTTATTTCTTTTCTTTCTAACATTTCTTTTACTCCAGCTTAGTGCTGGTCTATGCTCAAGGTGACATTTTTACTATGTTTCACTAATTTTTTTTTTCTAGGTTACTCACTATACTTTACAGTGAGGCCTCTAGCTTATACCTTTCTATACTTCCCTTCCTCTATCCCCCTTCTGCTGTGCATGTCATTTTAGTTGACTACTGTAACTTTCACTGGCAGTATATGTCCTCATCTATGGACTGCCATCTATTGTGGAGGGTGGGGGATCTTTCCTGGCTGTAAATGATCCTGTTGAGACTGCCATTTTTTGAGGGAGTCTGGGGGTTATTTTTCCAATCCCAACCATTCTCCATATATCTCTCTTTCTGGAGAGATGTTTCTGGCTTCTGTTAGATATATAGTTAATGAGGCAATACTCCATTTACTCTTTACTAGGCAGAGTACTGGGCTGTTTAGTCTGGGTGGAGTTACAGCTGGGGCTTCTTTACTATTCCTAAGTCTCCACCATCCTTCATACATCTCTCTTTCTAGACAGGTGTTTTTGGCTTTTGCTGGAGTTGTAGTTGATAAGATATTACTTTTTTTATCCTTTACTAGTAGAGCATTGGACTTTCTGATCTGGATGGAGTTGCTATTTGGGCTGCTGCAAAAACCTACCTATGCTACTACCTAGTAACATTTAGACATAATACATGAATCTATAGAATTAGTTAAAATTTTTCATTATTAGCAAGTATATTATCTGAAACAAGAACTGGCCCAAATTTAGGTCACTCTGTGTGTACTAGTAGTTGAAGTAGATTACTGTAAATGTCTTATTGGCAGATTTTAGAATTTATTGAATTAGCTTAAAAAGATAAACAGTTGGTACATACTTGGCTATACATGATTTTCAGCAGTGATTTATGTATCAGATATGTAAGGCCAATGCACTTAATCTAGTAATACATTCAGTATTTACCTTAGAGTAGCTGATTTCATTTTTATGCAAGTTAGCAACAATACATAGAATAATAATACTGTCACTATCATCAGTAGATTCTCTTTTGATATCCTATATTAATTAGTATCCAGTACAAGTAGGAGCAGTAGGCAAATATCAAGTATTATTTTGGTGCTATCATTTATCTGTACTTACAATTGCAATATACATATATTAGCATTTTGTATATTTTTCATTATTTATTACACAGTGTAAATTTAGCAAAGAATATATGCAAATTTAATGTATGAGAATTAATATGAATAAATGATATCTCTGTCAAATAGTGTTGCTAGAAAATTAATTATAAACTATCATGCCAGCTATTATAATAATTTCTGGTGTGTACTCACCAATAAGCATATATATATTCAAATCTACTATATCCTATTTTAGCATAATAATCATAAATAAATTTACTTGTATTAAACAGCTAAAAATAAATTCTTTCTAACTATATGATAGCTCACTTCAGAGGTATTACATACAACTCTCTTACACAAGAAAACAAAGGACAAAAAAAATCAAGGCTAATAATAGAATGACTAAGATTAGATGAATGTATTGACCTAAAAAATTATATACTGCTTGGGTTCATCTATTATATATAAGCAGTAAAGATTTAGTGTCATTTTGTGATAGGGTCCCTCAAGTCAAGTCAAGTAGATACAGTCAGTGGTGAAAATGAAACAAGTTAAACTAGCTTACAGAATATAATAATAAATGTAGTTGCAATCAGGAATATAATGAATTCACCACACCACTACTATATCTAAAACTAAATTTGCAAAAAATACTATATATTTATTAGTCAAACAGATGACACAACTATACAGCTCTGAGTCACTGGCATGTTAAAATGAGCTACTGCCCAGGCAAAAATAATAAAAACTTGATTAGGTTGAGTAGGAATTTTTATCTTTAATTTAGGAGCACAAAATTTCCTACCCTTTCAATTACCAACTACAAATACAAATACCCAAATTGCATGACTGATATATCAATCAATATGGATCAGCTCTGAGCCTTTTTTTTGACTGCCACTGTAAAAAGCTCTTTCAAAGTCCAAACTATGGTGGGTAAGTGATTCAGTTGCCAGAAAAGTTTGAATCTATAGGTATGCTCTGCTAGTCTAGTTAGTAAAATATTACATTGGAAATTAGTCAAAGGTAAGCTTACCTTTATATAGCTTTCTATTGTTCTACTGCATGACTCCCAAAAATACTACCAATCTTCCTAGCTATGTGGTTATTAATATACTTTAGACCACCTGTATAATTATAAAGTCTCCTTAAATGCCCAAGTAATAAAAATATGTACATATGTTCAGCACCAGATATTACTAACAGTAGTCTTCTTCATATTGAAGAATTATATTCCAGTCCTTATCAGCCACACCTAGAGAATGTTTAAAGAGTTTAATAATATAATAATACTTGATCATAGTGGTTTTCTTAAGATCAGAGATAAGCCTCTTGTCATGATGTCTTTTGACATGATTCTAAATGTTCATTTGAAAACTTCTTGATGATAATGATTTTTGCTCGAGGTTTTTGACCTAAGAAAAGTGGTGGAGCTCTAAATAGGACAGTCAAAAGCAAGATAGAGTATAAGCCTAGATATATTGTTTTATAAGGAGGTGGTAGAAGGTGAAACTCAATCATCTCATTGGAGATGCTATGAGTATTGAATACATAATTCTGCAGTACAGCTGTCTCTTTTAATTTAAGATATTGATATATGTGTTGTATATAAGACTCTCAAGTGATAAAACAATGAAAGTATATAGTTATATGTATCATTTATGGAAAATACCTGTCTGATAACCTCTAATAGCATGTAGTGTGCAGAACACATATCATAGAGAGAAGCAAAAATCTGAGGAACAAGATAGGATGTAACTGGAAATATCATTGATCAAAGAAAATTTGGTTAGTACCTCCTTATAAGTTTATTTAGCATAACATTGTCATATCCCATACATTAATGCTTTTCATCTGGACTTCCAGAACATAGATCCAATCCGGTCTGATGTACAGATCCGCTTCTGATCTGATATACGATAAGCTTCTTAATTCATTTCCTGTTCATATAACGTTATCACAGCCTTTCCTGCTATCAGTAATTCCTTAATTTCTGGCTATGTTTTCCTTGATCCGTTTTACTTGTGATTAATTCCCAGCTATGTTATTCCATCCGTCCACTCGTAATTTCCTTCTGGCTTCCGTTGATTAGTGATAGACTTGGCTTATACTTCGTACATAGCCTCAAGCCTTAGACATTCGGTATATAAACTCCTGTACTTACATTGTAACACCTCAGTTCGAATATCATCTTAGTTTGTCCTCTCTCTGTCATCTGGACTTGAGTATTCGTTAACTCTTGTCACCATCCGAGACTATACGGATTGCATCCGATAGTCTATATCCTCGGCTCTATCTTTGGATAGTCTTTACTCTGTTGTTTTATAATCCGGACATGTCCAGATGAGTCTTACTTGTCTTTCCGTTATCTGGATAACCTTTGGATATTGATACATTAGTGTTTTCTGAAGTTCAAGGGCAATACTTGGGAAAGGGGCACAGTGTACGAGCTGAGGCCAAAGCCTTTCAGATTCATTAACCTGAGAGTATGACCTTAACAAATGTAAGATGAAAGTGTGCAATGTACTTCTAGTCACAAATAGGTACTAGTCAAGGTCGTAAATGATGCTTTTATAGCTGCTGCCTAGCAAGATGGCCTTGCCATTATATGAGCTGAAATAAGTTAATATTAGATTAATTCCAACAAGCAGAGGATCATCCACAGATGAACTCACAGAGGGAATCCTGAATTGTATTTATAGCCTCCAGCATTCCTACATATTCTATTACTATTGCTATTGATCCTTACCATCTATCATGTAGTGGAGGAGTTGGGCAATATTTCATATTGGTATGTCTGCCCTTCAATGATATTCCTGCAACTATACTATTGTAGTCCTCACAACTATTATGAGATGATATTTGACGCTCAGCATGTAGCCCATGATTGTCAAATTGACCTTCAATATGTATAGATAGATAATTATTATTATATAAAATGTATTCAAATTTATGATCATCTTCCTATACTATATTTTCATCAAAGGCTATATATTTTTCAGCTCTATATGACAGTTAGCAGGACCACAGGTGATCTCATAATGATGACTGACCTACCATCTGAGCATATATAAATCAGTTTTGTGGACTGCATATACCCAGTCTTGTAGATAAATGTGTAGAATATCTATTGATTTAAGTACATGCTGTTTATTTACTCATAGTTGTGCATTCTGGCACAGGACTTATAGTAACACAGATAGGTCCAGTGTTTCTACCACAATAACTCTGAAGGCATCCAAGTGTGGTGATTGATTTATCTGTATCTGTGAAAGAATTTAAGGATTACACAAAATGTTGCAAAAGTAGGCATTATTTGTTCCTACATACCATGCAGTAACTGTGGATTTTCCACCACCTCCTGGTTTTCAAACTGACTAACATCATTGTGTAAGATTTAATAATCACCTTCAACAGTATCAAGACAGTTACTGATCCTTGGAATTAACATGAAATGTTTGCATATGTTGTATATAGTGCTTGCAATAGTCAATTCTTCCACCAGACCTTGACATTAACTGGTTATTTCCCACACTATATCACAGAAATGATATCCTCTACAGGCATGTCCTGAGACATTGACAGTGCTTTGGGGCTGTCCAGAAGCATTATATAGTCTTTGCATCTGATTGGAATCTACACTGACACACTGTGGATTATCTTAATGTACAGCTGGTGCCTGTATATTTGAGGCAAATTACCATATCTGTCCAGCCTAGATGTCAGGAGTTATTCTAGCATCAAACATGCTGCTGGATGATAGGATCTCTAGCTATTCAGCCATGGATTGATGCCACATGACTCTAACATTTTGACCTACCCATTCTAGCCAGCTATTATTGTTCATCCCATCTGAAATATTGTGGCCAAGGATGTGGGCTGTTGATAGTTGAATATAATAGCATAGACATGGTTCCGATGATGGATGACAAATCTCATGGGAATAATATGATATGTATCATATTGAGGGATGAAGTGGGATATCTTTATTTCTTCCACCTTTGCATCACTTAACTCAACAATCATCACTGAGTATATATCTTATGTGGCATTCTGTTAGCCCATCATATCATATATATAACAGATAGAAATTTACAACTATTGTATTGATCCACATGCTTGATTTTAGAGTAGGCAAATTATTCCAGGCATCTATTCAGAGAACTGGTTATGAGATTACACAAGCTATATATGTGACTAGCATCTTTAGGTTTGAGTAAGTAATACACTTAAAAGCAATGTCATCAACTGTTGGTGTACTTGGCAAAGGTGGTTGAATGGTTGGTGGTTTTTGAAGCTGCATCTTGTGGTTCTTCATCTTATTTACAGCTATGATTTGTGAATATACATTGTTAATCTTAATATAATTAGTACTGAGGAGGATGTACTTTATGATGTATGTATTACATGACCATTTGCATCACTGTTAATGCTCAATTTGACTGGCCCCTATCCATATCTCTCTATACATTGAATATTCAGCTGCTGTCACATTGCAGTGTACTATATTACTAACCTGTCATGCAGTTTCCCAATGCTTACTTTTTAGATGTCCTCTATCTTTCTTTTTTGTTTGATTCTAGCTTGCTTTATTATCTTGTGTGACTTTTTTGTGTTATTTATTCCATCAAAAGAGGCTACAGCATCAGACGCACTTGTTTATGAATGACTGTTGCTTCCCTTTATATGCTTATGGAACAGGAGTGACTGTAGCACATATGATAGAAGTATGGCTATGACCTTCAGAATTCACAGCTGTGGATAATGCAATATTCTGATAAAATGTCTGTGGTTTAGTGCTGCCTGAACAAGGTCTTAGATATGCCAATGTGGGTGTAACCAATATTGACTTATGATTTACTGCCAGTGTGTACTTCACCACTTTTTTTTGTCTTCCTTATGGATATTTATTGTCTAATACAGTGAGATCCTCAGAGTCTAATATGCCACATTTTTCAATAGCCAATAGCAGGCCAGATATATCTATATCTATATTTCACTCATCATCATCATATATATCAGATGCTTTAGATTTCAGAGGCATCACTTTCCACTTTTACATAAGCTACAATTAAGAATGCCAAAAGCTATAACTTACTACACAATTTGAAGTTCATCATTCTGCTCTACTATGTTATATATGTCAACTGTATGGATATGAATATGAGCTATATCAGTCCCTCTATTAACCCTACTTGTATAAATTTTTAGCTTTAGAGTGGCCATTCATGGGTGACCTAGTTGAGAAACCCTAAATGTACATGACACCACATTCTACTTTGGATCTTATATTGTGTTCCATATGTGCTTATTTATTTTGGTCTAATCCATTAGTGACATAAGTGTACATGTGTCTGGTGACCCTCAACTTTCATTCTGATTCTGTCAATGTTCATATATTGATGGTTGCATATAATCAAATGATGATATAGATTATTTGTTTCTGGTGATATGAGGCTCTGTGGTTCCACATTCACTCTATGCTTCCTGTGCTTTATAGTAGCAAATTGAGGTTACTTGTTTGTGCTATAGAGATTAATAACCATTAGAGTGATTCATATTCTACAGCAGGGAGGAGCAGTCTCATTATTAGAGTAGGTGAAAGGTACATATGATGCTAAGGTGAATCTGCATTGCAAGATAGTAACATATTGCATGTCAGTATTACCATTTTCCCAAATGATCTAATGGCCATATCACAAGCAGATGGAAGCCTTCCTATGATATCATATTGATATGGAAAGATTGCCAAAATATATGTGAGTGTGTTTAAAAACTTAGAGTTAGTTGTGATCATGACATCTGATAAAGGATGTCTGGCTAGAGATTCAGTGGTATTACAGACACATTGACTTAGAGGATATTGGTTTCAAGTAAGTACAATATTTGTTATATTGACCACTAGTGTCAAATTTCTAATGTGTGGGCACAACCTAGCTATATCTATGAGTGACTATGAACTAGTGCTTAGTAATCACAAATCATTTATGGGTATCACATGTATGAAGGGTATGTTTCTTGTTTCTGGCAACTAGCTGTATCACTTGCTCACAGCATGTCACATTTTGGTTTTCTTAAATCATGCTGTTATATTGAGGTATGATAAAGGTGACCTAAAACAACATTCAATGTCGCTCAACACTTTATACTGTCAATAGAATATCAAGAACACATTTGTCCAACAAGGCAATGATAACTAGATTCAGAGTGTCCACCTCAGTGTAAGTCTACCATATATTATATTGCTCTCAATATCTAACTTAATACTCTATCTATCTACAAAACACACAGCATATATCACAGTGCTATTGTGACACATGTGATTATTTACTATATAGTCTAAGTGTCTCTCAACAATATTGCAGGAAGTGTAAATAATGGTTTAACAATATGTGCCTGTGCCTCTTGGATCCACCACACAAGAAGCACAGGGGACCTCTACTAATGCAACAATGGATGCTCTTACAGTAGTGTCTGAGGTAAAAATTTACATTGACAAGGTTACAGAAGTATAGATCCCTATAAGTATCAAAAAGAGGAAGTGAGAAGGATAATCCATGGAGAGGGCAAATACTGACAAAATCATTAAAATATATTTTAAGGCCTGTGATTTTGGCTTTGACATTGTCTGAAAGGGGAGGCTTTGGGAAGGCTTTCATTTAGTCGCTTGGTAGCCTAAAGTGAGGCTTCCTAGTAGGGTTACAGGTGCTTGGCTTATAGTGCATTGGACAAAGAAGTAGAGATGAGGGGTATGGAGGAAGATGTAAGTGACATACTATTTCTTGAATGAGATTAAGACTAGGAAACAGGGCTAGAGGAGTGAGTTTATCAACAAAGGTGGTATGAGTTGGTGTTCCGCCAACTAGAGTATCCGGGTACAGAGAAAAGAGGTCATTTAGTGGCCTCTTTTAAGGGGTAATAACTGGGTTGTGCATATAATGATGATGTGGTTTGATCTTTGTACTATCAGTTATTGTAGAGAGAATGTATAAGGGGTTAAATGAGTTAACTGACTTTGATATAGGTTAGGATATGCGTGAATAGGTCAGTAGAAAAAGCTGTAAAGAGGAATAATATCCCTTCTTAGATATCAGCCTAGCACTTAATAATCTAGAACAGTAATGGTGATACTTGTTAAAAACATTGATCTTTAAAGGTGGGTCCTTGTTGTGAATGAGAGATATCTTTCCATTTCAGTCAACTGCTTGTTGCAGAAAATGCAGGATTAAATGCAGTGTGATGGGAAAAGGGATAGACTGGTCAAAAGCATTGTTGACTGGATGGGTGATGGGTGAATATACTTTCCTCACAAAGTTCACAAAGAAGGTCAAGGTGGGTTGTGAGTGCTTGAGTACTGAGTGTTGGGTAGACTTATATAGGATGTTAGAATCATATACAAGAGTTTGTTGATTACTAAGAGTGGGACATAACTGAAGTACAAACAGCTAGCTGAGAAGCCATCTGAATGTCACCATTCATACTTATACTATGCCAGACATGTACAAACTTTTGATCACACCCTAAGTGGGCCACACAATTGTTATCCACTGTAGCCCCCAACTAAATATGAAACTCCAGCTCCATGGCAACCACTAACTGTTCGATTAATATGCACTAATAGAGAGAAGGAATTATTGTGTATGGTGAGTGTCTGCACACAAAAGTTAGATGTGGTAGATGTGGCCAAGGATTAGTTAGTAAGGGCCCATTTAGTCCTTGTGCGTAGAGTGACAAAGTGAAATAGGACTTAGGAGTGAAGAATTGTGAGGCAATCCAGGTTTTCTTTGAACATAGATCATCTTTTCTGCCACAACTGGCACAATGGCTTCAATTTATCAATTGAAGCGTCAGGAACCATACTACTTCTACATATGTAGCTACTTATGACATGGTCTAGCCTGTCTGTATTGTTAAATACTTGCAATCGGTAGTACTTATATCACACATCATCACATTTAACACCTTTTAGCTTGTATCCATCATGCTAACTAGGATTTTGATGGAAGAAATCTGTGAATACATATTTATAATAATTGACCTATAGTACTCTTTTTGAGCAAATTGAAGCAAAAATACCTATTTTACATAGGGGTGCACCAGTGAGACTTTGTCTATAGTCATCAATTTTTAGGTGTGATAGAGGTTAGTTAGCAAAATGGATCTGTAAACACTCCAAAGTTCTATGACAGTCTCATGATAGTACCTATTAAAGGATTTGAGATATTGTACATCAGATAGTTGGAGGGAAAGCAGGGGGATAGGGGGGCTGGATAAGACATATACTGTGGGGAGCTAGCAAAGGATGTTACATATCATAGCTTTCACTTTCTTTAGAAAGATAAGTAATATGGCCACAACATCCATGAGTGAGTTTAAATCACTGTAACTGAGGAATAGAATCTTGAAACACCCAAGACTTCATATTAGTGGGGGGATAGGAATCATCCACTGGAATATATGCATGCCAAGAACTGGCTGACAATATATAGTTAGGTTCTTGGGTATATTTACATTCATTGAAGTCTCCAGTGGTGTGTAGGTGACCTTGCTGATGGTGCCGCTACTAATGCTGATCATAATAGTAACTCATTGACACCTAACCCTTTACCTGTCCTTACTACTCAACTGGCCATCCTGCATTGCATTAGCATTGCCAGTGATCCTGTATATAAGATAGCGATTTGTCTTGATTGCGAGAGCACAATTCTGACAAAACATACCCATACTCACACTGTTAAACAGCACAATTACAAGGCTCCCCCTTCTGATTAACTGGATCCCATCTTACAGGCATTAGGATATGTTGATGAATTTTATCTACCAAAACATCTCATTTCCCCCATTACTAGTCTTAAGCTTCACTTGAGGTTTTCATACATGGTTCAAGGCTGTTATTATCTAGCCATCAAATTAAGGACTATGCAGGACCATTTCCAACACAAACATCCTAGCATAGCATGCCACTCCAATAATGTGTCTTGCGATTTGCAGTGAGTATATGAGTTTCAAGGTGTTCAAAGTCTGGTTGTAATTAACATCAGTCTCATTTTCTCATCTTCTACTGAGTATAATGAATATATCAAGATCATCATGAAACATTGTCAGGCACTTGATCATAACATCTATCACATTGATAGTGACACCAGATCTCACAGGACCTTCCTGGCCAAAATTAAGTGAAACCAAGTGATTGAAGGGCTCCTCCTTCCTGACCTGCTTCAGGTAGCCTCTACCCTAGGAAAGCATGAGCCTCACCTTTAGGTCCTTCATGGAGCTATTCACACTTGACTTGATACCATCTCCGCAATACTCCTCAACCTAGACCTAATGTTTCTGAGATGAATCAACACAGTGAAGGTGAGTGTAGGTATGATGAAGAGAATAAGGATAGGTCTACAGTAGTTCTCTGAATGTGAGTAGATGTTGGTCCAAGGGGAACTTTACTGAGTAGGTTCCTTATAGAAGTGGAGGGGATATACTGAAGAATTCAGTAAAAGAAACAGGACAGGAAGGCATACAATGCACCAGAGAAACACAAAGCGCACATGCATATGTGAAAGTAGCAGAAAGGCACCCTATAGAGAGGAGAGTGATAGATTTCTTAAATATTACTTAAGGAAGCTTTTAAGAGTACAAGTGAAACAATTGAGAGTTTGATATATAAAGAATATGATAGATTTTCAATACTCTTTCTATCACAAGGTAATCGTAGGTAGTAAGTAAGTTCCCCTTCTCTAAGTCTCTATGATTGAATGTTCCTAGGTGCTAATCCAAAGTGAATAAGTGATTATGGTATATGAGAAAGAAATCATAAACAAATGTTTGAAGTATGTATGCTAATTTAGTTGAAATACAAGGAGATATACACCAATGGATTGTTCGGAGGACAGGACAGGACTTTGGGAGGACAGTTAGTTACATGGTATGCACTTCATACCATACTGTATACAAATATAAGGTGATAAGGAAGGTATAACAGACTATACTGTATCCTATTACCAAGTTACTCTGCCATTTTTCCTTTATTCATTAGCTTATGATTTCAGTTCTTATCCTTGTTCTGATTATTCTGATTTTATTCCATGTATTTCTATTTTGTTCCACATATTTTTATGTGCTTCCATATATTTCTGTCTCTTTCTATTTTTCCTAGGCTTATTCAGCCACTCTTTCAACCATCTGATTTTCCCACCATATTTTGAGCATGTTTGTAAGCATGTCATGTGACTGGGAAATGATTTGTAAGGACTTCCTGTTTTTTGAACCTACTCTGCAACAGTTGCATATTACATAAGTTAAGTGCAGGCCATCACTTGTGCCTTGAAGTAAGTAAGACCTTGTAAGCTGTATATTTGTCAAATAAGGACTATACAGGCAAGGCAATCTATTATCTCTTGTGCTGTGTACTACCAAACATAAGATCTACACAGGCAAGATCAGCCCATTCTTAAGTTGTATAGCACCATACTGAAGTGTCTATACATATTCTTCTACTCTATCTTTTTATGATCTAAGCTTTATGTCTATTATGCTAACTCTCTCTCTCATGTCAAGGGAGACTCGACAAGTTGAAAAAGACTTTCATAGGTTGAAACACGACCTACTAGGGTGAAACATACCTAACACAGTTCATTTTTGTTAAAACATCAGTACTATCAAATTGCTTATGAAATAAAAGGTAATTCCTCCCAAAGAACCAGCACGTTATCTACCACGAAAACTAGAAAAGTCGTAGACCGTGTACTTAAGGACTGGCAAGAAGTCTTATCCTGTATAGTTGTGCTGTCACTATATACGCGTTCTATAGTATAAGACCCTTAAGTAACAAGACACCGCCACCTTCTCATTTCAACTGCTTCTCACAGAAGTATAAACACATTCTCTAACTCAACTTTCAGTCTCACTCAAAGAAGAAGATATACTATTTAGAAAATCCACAGTAGTGGTGTCTAGTTGGCCAATTCTACATTTATTCAAAGCCATTACAAAGTCTGAGATGAATATCAGAGATGGGTGTAGTGGAGTGATGATGACCCTTACCTTAATTGGCCTGACACTGGACAATGACTAGGCAGATAACCACAGGAAAGGTCATTGAATACCACTCAGAAGCTTTCTTGTTTGCTTTCACCTATCACATGATGAAAAAATGCAATAAAAGAACTGTATGGTGCTCACTTTGGCGTGCTTAAAATGTCTATATAGTGTTTGTTTCTTTTATTTAGAAGAGGAGATGTATTTTCCTACAGCTGTATGAAAGGCATTCTCAAATATAATGAGTACTATACTTCTTACAAGGGAGCCATATATTTCACAATACTTTGTGTCATTTGCTTCGACTACCTCCTTCTATTTGACATGCACAAGGATCTTTATTTCTAGGATGAATAATACATTTTCATACTTGTATGATGATCACATCAGGCCTATCACCTATTTTGTATACTTACACAAATCTATTCACAAACTAGTCTTCATAGCAATAAGATTATACACCAATCAGTTTATGAACCTCCAGGGTTATACAGTCTGGCTTTATCTGGAGGAGCCCAACAAGGATGCCCTGCCTAATGTCTTAAAAGTATCAATAACCTCTAGTTAGTTACCTACAAATCAATGCACCAAAGAATGCAACATACCTTCACAATGATTTACCCAAAGCAATAAATGTCTCTCTCAGGCTTTATAGTACTAATTGAGTCCTTGTTCTTCAGCAATTTGCCACATATTGTGTCTGATGTTGGAAGTACTTGAGAGCTCACAGAACATATTGAGAATGTCATGGTGAGCAACATGGAGTTGCACTGTGAATGTATGAGAACGTCATTCTTCCAGTCCCGAGGTCATTGCCACATCCAGAAGATGAGAAAAGATACATATAGCAGTTTAGTCACCATAAGCAATGCTTGTCAAAAGGACTGCTTTTTTCTTGATTGTTATCAAAGTAGTAAAGATACTGCTTATGATAACTAATGCCAACTGCAATCTGTCTAAACTAAGGCTTCAATGAACACCAAGCTATATCATTGTTAAAAAATAACTCACAATTGAAAGCTTAGATTAGATGGGTTATACTTTAAAACTATCTTTGATGTGTGTGCCAAAATTGCTGGGAAGCTAGCAGATTTGAGTAAGCTTATCACATACCAAATGACTAAGAATGTACTTGAGTGACATGATGTAGAAATCATCGCCAATGTCAAATGAAACTATCACCAGTGTCAAAAGGTAAGAATGAAGGCAACAGGTGGCTTCTGGGTTACAGTAAGTTATTGTCAACTGCACATCATTGACAAGGATATCATGGATGATGAGGGTAATATATTACATCACAGAAGGTCAAATGCTGCTCTAGCAGAATACACGGATGTACTTCTCATCATTTGGATATAGGACAATTGCAAATGTAATGTTCTGCCTGTAAAAAAGAGAATGCCAGAAGTGTATAATAAATTATGCCATTGTGCATGAGTAAGGAAATGAACTTTTGAATACTGTGAACATGAAGTCTAGCTGTGATGCCCAATATCAGGTGAGGTGGTGGAGCTAGATGATGGTCAAATCCTTTATGCATAAAAGACAAGTGTATACAGATGGCAATCTAAAGATACAAAATTTGAGTGATTTGATACTAAAGTAGAAGCACAACCAACTCACTGTGTCAAGACACAGCAGATTGTGAAAAAAAATGGAGATTGAATATAATGATTAAATAAGCAAAAGCTTAGAGGCTATAATGTGCATTTATGTGACAGCATAAAAGCCAGCTACACCAGAAATTAGGGACAAGGCAAGAGTAGTTCAGAGTGAGAGAACATTTACCTTCACTTTTATTTGTACAGTCACAGGGTGTTTACCATAGAACCCTTGATGAGCAGGAATTGATCTTGTGGGCAGGAAAACAAGTGAATGCCAGGTATTCCATGCAGCCCTACAATGTAGGGAAATACATTGACAAAAGCAACCTGTAGATGAAGGAGCACACACCTGGACGAAGTATTGAAAAGACTTGGTCCATCACCAACACTTACTATGATTTGCATAAGCAGTAGAAGTTAGGTAGACAAACTTAGCCTGCAGCGACAAAACAATGAATTACATGTACTTAGATCATTGGCAACTGCAGAGGCTAAGTTGTGCATCATGAGAGATAACAGTAATTCCACTATTCCAAAAGCTTAATACTGCCATAAGTACATTGGAACCTGTTATTGAAGGGTCAGTAGAGAAAAAGAGAGACTGTTTTGTAATGTACTTTGATATGTCAGTCATAGGGCTGGAAGGTACAAGCTAATGGCAATTATCTACAACATAACTATGTGTACTCACCTCATTAAATCAAAATATAATGACAGTGTAACAATAAGGCAAACATGTCATAAGGCTTCTAGCCTCAAGAGAGTATGTCAATCTGCAGATGTTGAGACAAACTGTGAGAGGATAATAAAAAGTTTACAAACTGTATTGTTCTACTCTAATCAGCTGCAAGAATAACATTGTGAGCTTCATCAATAAGGACACCCTGTAAGAGGCTGACCTTCTTGTTGGTAGTGCACCAGGTGTGAAAGTTGGGTAAAGCTGCCAGCTCAAGCAATACAAATATGAGATGAGTGTGAAATAAATCACTATGCTAATAGGTGTAAATGAAATATGCAAGACCCTTGGTGTGAGCATCTTGGACTACTTGATTCAATAACAAGTGATAAGGAAGAATAATGACATGAAAGCCTTCATGCTCCATATACCTAGGGCAGACATAAATAGTGCTTTTGCCTGAACCTGTAGGCATCACTGCAAGGAGGTGCTGAAAAACCTTTGTATATCAACTCTACCACCATAGCTTGCTGGATACATTTGAATTCAGCAGCTGAATCTCCAAGGTATGATCTTACTAGTAGGGATGGAGTGCGAGCATATGCAATGTCAATAGGATGCATATCTTGCAAGGCAGTCTGCAACCCAAGTTCTTGCCCTTGAGTGATAGCTCAGTGATTGTGGTTAATTTTTTAATAGTAGAATGGAGGATTTTAAGAATAAGTAATTGGTTGGTTGCATTAAACTCTAGATTGTAGCAAGCTAAAGTTTGAACAAAGTGACTGACATCTGTTTGTGTATCTGTATGTAAAACATATTAGGTATAGGAGAGGGGTCTATAGAGTTGACAGGCTGATTCAACTAATGGCAAATTTTTTTGGACATATGAAAGATGTCGCTCAGCATGTTCTTGTAAAGATAAGGAAGGTCATTCCAAGTAAGGCCATAGCATGACCGCCCAGTGGCAGTAGTATGTTCAAAACTCTTATTAAGGGTATTCTCCTCCTAGTCACTATTATCATCAATATTGACATTAACTATACATTACATCAACACCTTGATTATTTGCTGCCATACTCCGAGGCCCGTCAGTATGAGCAAATGCTGAGATGTTTGTATATGAAGAATTCTGAGAAAGTCTTTGCTATGAAGCAGTTTTCCATAGTGGGCAAACACTTCTATACCCAAATTGGTACTAGTGGGATTGAGGGCGCTGATCCAAATATTGATGACATGATAGAACTGACTAGCTAAGTATATGACCAGCCTTTGGACAGGGGGATAGACTGGGCATGCCACAAATCTTTTAGAGAAATTTGAGAGCTGACAAGACTTGTTATAACCTATTATGAATGCAAAATGGCCAGACATAAAGTATAAGATACAGGGACTCTTCTAAGTGTTTATAAGTTGATAGATTTCAAGCTCCATACCTCTGGCTGGGCCGCCCAAAGTGATGTGAACCAGGCAAAAGGTGAGGTCAAGGAAATCTAACAGTTGACTAAATCATTGAGTAGTGAAGGCTGTGGAATGAGTTAGTGTAGATGTTAAGGGGTCATGAGATAGACACTTACCTTGCTTGAATAGGATACATCCTTCAGAGTCTACAATGTGATACTTCTTGAAGATATATGGGGTCTCTACAATTTTCCTCATGAGGTCATGCTTATAGCTGAAGAACAGATTGTTGGGGTCATTAATGAAAGAATATTCATAGGTGTGCTTGTGAAGAGAATCTTTAGGCCAATAGGCAGAATTCATTGAATCAAGGTGCTTCTTTAAGCATGCGGGGAAACCCAGAGACTGAGGTGAGCTTATCACAGCAAGATGTGGTTAAGACAAATATGATGCTACACTCATACATCTGCATATTAAACAACAGAGCAGCTGAGATGACATCATCATTGATAGAATCCTGGGAGGTCCTTGTGACTCTGTACTGGATTTTTAGGCAGTGAGTCAGTATACAGATCTTTTTATATCCCTTGATTAAATTTATTACCAGAGATGGGCTAGAGTAGGTTCTAGTGTTATCTAATGAGTTTACCTTAAAAATCAAGGACACAACAGTCACCTAGCACTTTCAGATATGTGGGCTTAAATTAGTTTTGGCCTCACTCATACTCAGATAGTTACTCTTGTGTTTAGTCTGGGCTCTAATGGTGCACAAAAACCAAAGCCAGAGCCTTGACAAAGTTGTGATCAAATTTGATAAAGCTTTCACAGATGGTGTGTTAGGTCATAACATTTGAGGCATGTGTTCACAATTTCTCTAGATTAAGTTTACATGTAATGATATAGTGTACAAACTTCTTATTATTCTCTTGCAGTTTGTCTTAATGTCTATAGATTGATATGCTCTCTGGAGGCCAGAAGCCTTGTGTTATGTTTACCTCCTTATTGTTGCATTGTCATTATATTATAAATTTAATGAGAGAGTAAGGAGTACCTCCATAATATAACATCACAAACAATCATAATAATTAATAATTGAACCATGGCATTTGATAAGTTGTTCTTATAGACCACAAGCCTTTATGTAAGTTCAAGATATTTTAATCAGAGTGATAATAAAGGAGGGTGAACTAATCTACATACAATTGATGTTGAATGATATAAATGGAGATGTATAAAATAATGAATTCAATATAAGAGGGTGTAGGTAATAGGAGTAATTTAGTGAGTGAGTGTTGATGATATCATTTTATGAGTGTAAGCTACTATAAGGAGGTTTGGCAACAGCAGGGATGATTTGGCTCACAGATTAATGCAATTATATTCACCGATCATGCCTTTAGCAGTTTGGTTCATTTGGAATTTGAAATTAATAGAAGTTGTAGAGTTGTGGAGGCTTGTCTATCTACTGGACTATTGCTCAGATGCTACATTCGTGCATTCTGACTTCAGAGTAAAATTCCAAAGCATTCTGACCCTTGTAAGTAATGAAAAATCCACTTAATGAGCAACTTCCTTAATCTATTTTTATCAACAGCCCCAATGTTTTAGGATATGATAGAGGTATGCTCAAGGCATATTTTTCATCTTTGGCAGAACAAATCTGCAGATAAATATTTGCAATAATTGACAAATAGTACATTTTTAATAGAAAGGAAAGAGATCAAGTGTTAAGCAAATTAGTATATGTGGTGACTGTAGATGCTATAAAAAAACTAAGATGAGATGGGGGTCAATGAGTGAGAATACAGGCAAAAGTGATATATATGTTAAATTGAGAAAGGACTGCAAAGTTAGTAACAGGAGTATTTGACCCAGGGAGAAAAAGAAAAATCCAGGGGTGTGTTTGCTCCTGGACAAATAAGACAGAAAGATGGAGCTTGCCTCTTTTATTCAGAAAAGGAGATGCATTTTTTCTACAGCTGTATGAAAGGCATTCTAAGAGCTTGAGGCATGTGAGGAGGAGGAGGAGGAGGAGGAGGAGGAGGAGGAGGAGGAGGAGGTAGAAATAGTAAACAAACAGATAGTCAGGAGCTGGCACTATCATTTAAGGATATCAAACCAATACCTAGTAAATGATTGGGCATATTTATATTCTCCCCAACTCACCTTTTTAAGTTCAATAATCTATTCATTGATCTAGCAGCAGAAGAAGCCAATGATGAAGACGACTAGGAGGACTATGAGGTTGACGAGTGGGCTGTTTCAAGACACCCTGTACCAGCACATATAATCAACTTGCTAGGGTCCACTCACTCATTGACATCCACTGTGGATGAGTTGACTAACCAATTTCAATGTGCTGGGTCTAGCTCAACATGCACTCATAATTCCCTGCCCCACCTACCTATTCAACTAAAGATGTTTCTCTTTCATATGTATAGTAATACAATCATTTGTCTTTTAATACATCTACTAATATAAGGCAGAATCTCTTATGCAATTCATAGCCCAAAATCTGGAGAACAATGGCCTATGCATTATCATATCACCTTGGGCTCTAGATCAGCTGTATGTGGTGTCTGATAGCCTGAAAATTATCTATGCCTCTATACCACATTCACACCAGATCTCTGTCATCAAGTCATCTTGCATCCTGAAGAGGAATAGGCTATGCTAGAGTCTTTTCAGTGTATGCTCCCCAGTCTAGCCTAGGTTAGAGTGAAAATTGGTAAATATAAAGATATCATTACATATGTATTTGATGAAGAATCAATTGACAGTTTCATAACCACCTTGATCATACTGTGTGACTTTTCCTATCCTAACCTGAAGGAAACTATTGAGCTAGTAGACAAATCACGCCTTCTATTGGATGGTTCTATTTCTGACATCATGTAGAAGGGAGAGGTCGCGGGCTGGACCTTTAAAGGCCAGAATTACTACAGTGGTCTCTTAAAGAAGACCTTTCAATGTTCTTTAGTTGTTAAGGTGGCAATCTCACACCCTAATGACATTTGTTTCTACCATCAATCAGGTTAGGATCCTGTCTTTGTCAGAAGAACAGAGATTGCTTTCTCAAAGTAGTTTCTATATATAGGTGATTCTGTGCACATCATTTCTGGGCCAGTTAGCTCACCAACTAACTCTAAACATTTTAGCTGAAGGAAGTGACTAGAGGCCTCTGGCAAACCAAGGTGCTTGGTACAATATATCAGGTGTAATCTACTTTAGTTTGGCATTAGCTTTTAACTCAAAAATATAACCATAGTATCATCTTTAATCAACACATGTTCTTGCTAGTTCATTGCTATAGGAACAATCTACACATATCCCCTTATACTAATATTAGTTAGATTATAATAATGCACTGACTATCACACTGTCAGATCTAAGCTTTTTCATAGTCCATTTCTTGATAACTAAATTGGGTTATAGTGGCACTACTCACTTGTCTGTGTCACAGCATTGAGCATGTCTCTGGATAATCCAGATAATCATAGTCACAATTTGCCACAGCCTGTTACTCCAGGTATGTTAGAGAGAAATAACATGATAGTAGGTATTTTTACATCTTGTAGCTGTGTTTATCTGTGATTTTTGATTTCAAAATAACCTGGGATCACATATTTTGAACTGAGTGATTCTGTCATATCCCATACATTAACGCTTCTCATCTGGACTTCTGGAACAAAGATCCGATCCGGTCCGATGTACAGATCCACTTCTGATCCGATATACGATAAGCTTCTTAATTCATTTCCTGTTCATATAACTTTATCACAGCCTCTTCTGCTATCAGTAATTCCTTATTACCAGTTTCTCGGTATTCTTTAACTTCCAGCTATGTTTTCCTTAATCCATTTTACTTGTGATTAATTCCCAGCTATGTTATTCCATCCGTCCACTCGTGATTTCCTTCTGGCTTCCGTTGATTAGTGATAGACTTGGCTTATACTTCGTACATAGCCTCAAGCCTTAGACATTCGGTATATAAACTCCTGTACTTACATTGTAACACCTCAGTTTGAATATCATCTTAGTTTGTCCTCTCTCTGTCATCTGGACTTGAGTATTCGTTAACTCTTGTCACCATCCGAGACTATACGGATTGCATCCGATAGTCTATATCCTCGGCTCTATCTTTGGATAGTCTTTACTCTGTTGTTTTCTAATCCGGACATGTCCAGATGAGTCTTACTTGTCTTTCCGTTATCTGGATAACCTTTGGATATTGATACATTAGTGTTTTCTGAAGTTCAAGGGCAATACTTGGGAAAGGGGCACAGCATACGAGCTGAGGCCAAAGCCCTTTGGATCCGTTAACCTGAGAGTACGACCTTAACAGATTCAGGCTTTATAATGGAGCACATGCTTATTACTCCAGATGTGTAGACCTGTTTTCATCCCATCTGTGATGATTTATCTAATAGAATATATGTAAAGATATAAGATGTCATCTAATGCTGGTACACCAAAGCTGGTATACAAAAAGGCTTACTATCAGAGTCAGATTAAGGTCATGTTAATGATTATCATCCTGAAAGCTTGAAGAAATGTGGTTGAGATGAGATTTTATTATTGCCAGTATTAGATCCTATTTCTGAGCTCTTCTCTGATGGAAGCTTCAACTGAAGCCATAAGCTTTGAACAGAGAATCTACCAGATTGTAAGTCCTTCAAGTTGGCCACAAAAGAGCTAGTGATTTGGAAGGTACCAAAGTTCAAGCCATCTTTAGATATCTTTATTTTACGTATAGATAAAGTGAAAATGGAAGTTGATGCTGATCTAATTAGAGCTGTCATACAAGTCAGAATCTAAAGATAGTTACATATCCAGCTATCCTGAAATATGCTAGAGTGAATATAGTTGAGATTCAGACATATATGTATATGACTCTGGTGGAATATATGCAGTAAACACTGAAATCTAATAGATTTGCCAAGTATTGAAAGTTAAAGATTATCTAGCAGTTAGTCACTTGCATAGGATAAGAGAGCACAGAATTGGTATACAGTTAAGTTGGACTTATAGAGATTGATTTTTATATGATGTAGTATAGTTTCAAACAGATATATAAGTCATTGCCTTGACTTGAACCCAACATTCATAAGACAAAACTTGCATAACATTTTACTAAAATGTAAGCTAACAGATATAGACTGAAAACACTGATATGACTTCAAGCTTCTGTATTAGCAGTTGTTGCACTTTGATAACTCTGTTACAATCAGAGAATATAAACTAGTTTATTACTTTGATTCAGATGAAGAAGGGTAGAATAAAATTAAATACAAAGTTGGACAAAGGTGTGTTTCTTCTAGAAGCATGCTTAGCAGGAATTCATATATAGACCTAATTCATCTAAGTTATGTTACACATAGTGTTTTAATGTATACCACCAAAAAAGGGTGTAAGAGAGTGGATCTCAATGATTTATAATATGCAATTATTGAATGTATCCATGTAGACAAGTGTGTAAAGGCTTTAGAGGTCTATATCTATCAACAGCTAGCATATCGTACTTTCACAATCATCTCTTTCTTTGTAGTATTTCTGTGTCAAGATTTATTGATATTGAAGTGCAGACTTTGAAAAGCCACTTTTCAAAGGCTTCTCAGTTAGACTCCAGATTATTGTGTATGAGACACTAAGAACTGTTGGAGTCAGATATGTCAATCTGGGCAGAAGCTAAAGTATTAGCTGGTAGGAACAATTTATAGATTTTACAAATCTGTGTGACCAACCAAGATTTGTTATTAAACTTCAAAGCATCACCCAAGTAGTCAATTTGATGACATGTCTGGAGTACAAAAGCAAGCCCATTCAGTCACTTTTTAAAGATATTTCCTATATTTAAGAGCCACCCAAGGTTGAGATTCTTCCATTAGAGACAGGCCCTGGTTAAAATATAGACCGCTAAGTATGAATAAGCCCATGGTATGTATGATCTTCAGATATGAATGGGTGGGCCTATCCAATGGGTATCTGATGCAACAGCTGGACCCTAGGTGATGAGGGCTTTTATAACTGGGCCAAAGATGAAAGTGTAATATAAGACAACTAGGCCCAAGGTGATGATGTGGGGGTTCAATGGCTGGGCCCAAGGTGACAAGGGATTCCATAACTGGGCACAAAATGAAAGTATAATATAAGATGACTGGGCCCAAGGTGATGATATAGAAATTCAATGGCCAGGCTAGTAATACCAAGAGATATTGACTACCAGGATCAATGTGTATATCCAGGAGTTCAACATTCAGGCCATCTGATGTCTTGGAATATCAAAATGTACAATGATATTGATAGTCATGGTAATTAATGTACTGATCTAATCTGGTAATGAGGGTGTTCAGGATATAAGGAAGGGAGTATGAGGACAAATAAAGTGATTAATGCAATGAATAGTAGGGGGATAGGAAGAAGCCCAGACAGCTGGATGTGTATAAATGGAAGTGTAATAAGCAGTCGACCAAACATGATAATGAATGGAAGGTGTCTATGAGGTGCCATACAGTGTAAAGTCAACTTGGTTATACCTAGCAAACTTGTATGCATCAAGGTTGAATAGATTATACTGGGCACAATTCGGACAGGGCATTTGAGTGTAGTTGTGAACACTATCTCAGAGGAACCAAGCCCAAACTATCTGATCCCCCCCAGAAACATTGATACCATGTCTGACTAGATAGCCTGAATAACTCACCATAACCCCTGGATCATATAACAGGTCAATATCAAGATTGATTAACTACATGACCCTATGATGGTAATTCCCAATGTAGGTCAAAATGTCGAATGCTTCAGAAGGACATTTTAGATCTCTATGTTCTGGAGAATTCCTATTGCACATAACGGAGGTGTCAGTATAAACAGATGCCCAATACTTCAGTAACTAATGCATATCTGGCAAGCCTTGATCCATAGACTAACCACTGAGCACAACCTGAGTTCTAATGGATGCCCAGTAGAGCTGTAGGTGCATGACATACAAGACAGCAGATGCAAGCAACACTGGCCTCTGCATGGCCATGATCATGGACAAGCTTTGCTTGCCTTTGAGGATGGAAGAAATCTCAGATGTGAATCTATCATTTGGATTCTTGGGAGAGGGACCATAACACTGCAAGCATCAATACAGGAATTCAGATGGAAGTGGTATCGACCCACCTCATGACCTTGCTGAAACCAACATAGCACTATGTTGATGCGTCCAGGGGTTATATTAGGAGATTCGGATGGCTGGAAGTTTGATCCAAGGATCCTCCAGCTGCCCCTAGTCTCTTTGATGCTCCTCTTCAACAGATCCTCCAGTGGCAGAATACATATCACTCCAAGAAGATAATGGTTACCAGCTATATTAATCAACTACTGAAAAGCCAACCTGCACCCAGAGACTCATTGTGCCTGGGAGATACCACAGGATGATCTAATACCTGGAGTCTATAATAACCAATGGGTAGACCAGGAGAATCTTCTTGGAAGGAGGGAATCTGGTCAACAGAGCCTGTTTTTGGATGTCATTTATCCCCAACTCTCACTTAGCCAGGGCCTTATTATAATGTACTATGTCAATGTCCAGCTTGACTATGTTCCACAAGCATGAGCCAATGTCATATTGTGGGAGATGCCCAAATACACTCACTTGAGTGTCTATATGCATCAGCCATGCATAATGCCAGCTGCCCGCAAGACAACAGGGTGGTAGGAGGCTCCACCAATAGTCTATCCACTATATAAGCAAGGAATTGCTGCTCAACCTATTCACTAGCCACATTGGTGATGTTCAATGTCCAGTCTATGGGTATGACTGGCAGCTCTGTGATGTGGTTCCTGAAAAATGTGACATGACTAGGATAAGCACACCATTCAGGAGGGACATGGGACATTGCAAACAGTGGAGACAATTAATATATAACAATGGCTGGGTTATTTTATGCACTTGACAACCAAGCCTCATGGCCCCCTATATGTCCTAATGGTACACTGGGGGACATAATACAGGATGGTACCAAACCTCATAGTAAGTGTGCAACCGTTCTTCATGACCAGATAATTTATTTTAATGTTAGGAGGATCACTCATTACAGGTGTCAAAGCACCTGGATATCAAATTGTTTTGGCAATCACTCATTCTGGTATATTATAACAACTGACTAATGTCTATGCTACATATATATGTAAAACTACCAGATCAAAGTCAATCACCCTCATCCATCATGTCTGAATTGATGAGTTTCTGGAAGGCGGCCATGAGATCATGGAGGTCATCTACCAGACCCTCCAAGTTTGTCATGGCCTGTAACATGATTCTCCCCTCATTGGTCTTCTTCAACAGCAAGCTCTGCAGATCTCTGCTAAATTACTCCAGGTCATCTCTGAGTACCCAGAGATTTGTGAGCAAAGGGTCAGAATCCCCCTTGCGCATTTGGCTGTTAGGTATAAGTATATATGTGGCTGGCTGAAGATGAGTCACCATCAGCCAGGACTTCAAATAGAAGAAGCAGGACATATCAATTGTTCCATGTGCATCATGCACATATCCATGACTTCATCCAGAGTGAATTGCTTTGGCATCTGGAATGGCATAAGGTCGAACCTGTCCTTCCACCAACAGTATTTGAAGGAAGAGACCATCTGGTATTGGGCCATGAGATCGCTCAAAATGTTGAAATCACTTGACTAGAACTTCTGAAAGAGGCCATCATCATCTGAAATCCCGACCTGCCACTCTGTAAGCATCTTGATGATGTCATTAAAATATTCCAGCAAGCAGGGGGATGTATTGCTTGTGGCACAGATATTGATAAAGGGGAAGATGAATTTCTGGAGATCTCATGAGCAGTGAATTCAAAGTTTTCAGAAGATAAATGACTCACCTTAGTATCCCAGAGAAGATACTAGACAAATTGTCTTCAGAAGGTCAGGGTCCTAGGCACCTGACTCTTGTTGAGTGCCATACAGATGGTGGTGTCTTGTTACTTAAGGGTCTTATATAGAACATGTGTATAGAGACAGCACAACTATACAGGATAAGACTTCTTGCTAGTCCTTAAGTACACAGTCTATGACTTTTCTAGTTTTCATGGTAGATAATGTGCTAGTTCTTTGGGAGGAATTACCTTTTCTTTTTACAACAACCTAATAGACACGAAAGATAATAAAACAAAGTTACTCACGGTAGTATATGATAGATGATAATGAAATCTAATAGGTATGTTTCACCCTAGTAGGTTATGTTTCAACTTTGACGAGTCTCCCTTGACATGAAAGGGAGAGTTTACGAATGTACAAGTAAAGCTTAGAATAGATGAACAATTTGTTGTATAGACACTCTTCAAAATTAGTGCTGTACAACCTTAGAAAAGATGAATGATTATTATATAGGCACTCTCAAATTAGTGCTGTACAATCTTAGAATAGAGAAATGATAATTGTGTAGGCACTCTCTAAAATTAGTGCTGTACAACCTTAGAAAAGATAGAGTTACCTTACTGTATAATCTACTCTCAGAGTTTAGTAGTATACAGTCAAAGGCTTATGTAATTGATGTGTCTTCAAGGCCATCACACAGGGCCTGCACTTGTCTTACGTAATCTCACTAGTTTTGAGAAAGAAAGGCTTCAAGTGGGAAGAACCATATTGCTCAGGTGTAAAATGAGCTCCTTTTATACCTTTTGGAAGGCCAGATTACTAAGCATGATTCAGCACTGGATTGGTAAGAAACCAGGTGTTGAGTCAGCTTGATTACTAATTTACATGGTAGTATTACAAATACAGATGAGTAATGGCATGAGTCATCATATGGATTAATAAGAAAACTAGGCCATTTGATGTGTTAAGTCATCCTGTTTACTAATGTCTTACAAATCATGATGAGTCAAGCAGGAATCCTTACAAATCAGAATTTTCCTAGTCACATGACATGCTTACAAACATACTCAGGAGAGTGTGGGAAAATCAGGTGGCTAAAAGAACCTAGAAAAAAATAGAAAGAGACTGAAACAAATGTAAACAAACAGAGATACACAAGATATAAATACAAATATACAGAATAAGAATACAGTAGAAACTGGGAATGTAAGCTAACAAGTCAAGGAAAAATGGTAGAGTAACTTTGTGAAAGGTGTAGTATGGTGTATCATACCTTCCTTATCACCTCATATATGTATACAGTATGGTATGGAGTTCATACCATGCATGACAGCGGCAAACCAAGTGGTGGCAAATTCAAATATCTTTGAGGAATCCCAAAGGGATAGAGTGATTGGCTCAGATGAATACATATAGATCAAGTTGGGGTAAGAGGATACCATGAGTGTATTGGGAGAAGCAGTATTTATAGGGAACCATGTGGATATTCAGTGGTCTTGCCACATCTAACTTCTTTTGTCCACTGTAACTAATGCAGCTGAAATGAAAACAATGTAGCCCAAAGGTCAATATCACATTCACTCAGGGATGACATAGCTGAAATTAACAAAGGAAATGTTATGCACCGTGGATTATATATGAAATGGAGTTGTGGGTAGAGTACCAGGTGGATCACTCATTATGGCTAAATATAGGATTAACTTAAACAAACCAAGCCCTAGCATCTTTGGCCAAGAGCCTGTACATCTGGGCCTGTCGGATAGCATAGCACCTGTGTCCATCCCAGCCATGCTCAAAATTCAGCTGGGCTCAGTTGAGCCATGTTTAAGCTTTGTGAGCCAGAAAATCAAGTGTCCACCACATCTCATGACCCATGAGGAGCATTTCCTCAGCCCATCTGTCCCTCAAAGCCTTGGTCTGAAGCTAATGCACTCGGTAAACTGAATTCTAGGAGATAATCAAGATATGATCTATATATACATACTTCACCTTTTCTTTTACATACATAATCACTCTCTCTACCATGCGTCCTACATGTTCCCTATTGGTTCTCTGTCTCAATCAACATATTAATTCCTCTCGTCATCAAATAATCTCCCTCAGTCTTTCAACCCAAGACTGAGGTGAGGCACTTTGTGTTTGGCCTGGGCAGCCTCGAGCATGAGGTCAGAGTCTTCTTCTTCTGCTGGTTGATCAAACAAGCTGGACTTAGCTGAGTCTCATTTCTGCAAATAGTGGGATATGAGTAACAAAGCAACACATGAATGGGTGTCACTCACAAAATGCATTGGTTAGGTAAGTTCTTGTCATTATCATCTTCCTCCACCTTAACAGAATGTGATTGCAGAGAATGTGTAAGGCACAGATGTCCTTTATCAGGTCAACTTGAAGGGGGTGATGAGGCTCAATGAGTTGATGAGGCTTGAGGAGCTAACCCTAACTAACCTGAGTATGCAGATTACAGGAAGGAGAACCTGTTTTATCTATTCACATTGAGGGAAGAGTGAGAGGTCACTGACTTCCTTCTGTGTTCTGCCCTTAGCATGGCAGCAATCAATAACTTTTTGTAGCTCTCTATGGTATGTACCTTTCTTGTTGCTTTTATACTTTGATCATGATATTACCTTGCAGATAAAACAATTACAACTGTCATTCAACAATGTTAAAGATTTACGAAGTTAGGCTGAAATGCTGCTAAAGGGATCAAGCTGGAAATGTCAACTCATTCTCTCGCTTCATGGCATAAAGAGCCCAATCTGACTATTCTGGAGGGACCTGGTCAAGTGTTTAGAGAGTCTCTTTAGTAATCCCCTCTTTCATGATCAACTTGATTTTATCCCTTGTCATGTTTACAAGACTGCAGCACAACTCCTGCATGTGTATTCAGAATGGTTGACGGGTGACACTACTTGGAGCATTCAGATATGTGCTGTTGATGGACTCATGATGTGCACCATCTCACAAAACTGTAAGATCAACTGCCCCCTTGAAGGTGCAACAATCCTTGGTACCATGCTTTCATCTGACAGGACCAATGTTGCAATAATGACAGGTGCCAAGGTTGCACACCCATTGAAGGATCTTCAACTCAGCTGAGGGTGCAGTTGATATAATTGTTAAAGGGAAGAGTGAGAGTGTGATAGGCTCATCCCTTAAGGGATGCAAGAGAGCTGGGATCCACAGGAATGATCAACTCTAGGGGAATACATGAGGCGCACAAACAAGGCAATAGGTGTGGGAATAAGGCACTATAGGCACATGAAGCATGAGAAAGTCACACATTGCAAAGTGGAACTGGGTGAAAGCAGTATGCAGATAATACTGAGACTTGTTGAGGCATGAAGACATGAAGGTGTATTGATCAAAACATAATAAAACTTGGTGACTGGTAACATCACTAAAATTACTGAATCCAGACATCATGTGGCATGTTCAATTTTCTGACACTGCCAATTGTATATACACATGATATTTGACATTTCAAAATGCCGACATCGAACATACTATCTGTCAGACACCAGTCATATAGTAGAGTAGCTATCAGAGATATGTCAGACATAACCAATGTATTATATACAAAAATTTAAACATATATGACAAAAAATGGATGAAAGCTAAGTAAAGAAACTACAGGGTGCCATACCCTTCCTCCATAAGGATGTTGTCATTGAGTTCCTCACCATCCTCAGCTATAATCTTGTCCTCTTCATCATCCCTTAGTATATCATCCTCATCCAAATGCAATTCATCCTCTGAGTCATCATCCAAGTCTTCATCCACCTCGCTGTCTTCATCAGATGCATCAGAGATAGCAGCTTCATCAGCTTCCATTTCGATCTCTTTCTTGGTTTCATCATCTGAGTCTTCGGTAACATGTCCCTTGCACTGCAAAAGTCATCCCACTCTTGCATTCCCTTGTAGCCAACAGTGCCCCCTCGAAACCTCATGAACATATCCCTATCTACAAACCTAAGTACCATGTGTATAGTTAGTATGTAGACTATGAAAAAAAACATGCATACATATTGGATGACTTCCCACAGCATTTAGAACGCTGTTCTAATTGTAAATGTCTGTTCTAAACGTCTCATGCCGATGTGCCACTGCCAAATGTCAGTATTTTGCAAGTCTGCATATCAAACTGACCCAGTTCTAGATTGAAATTGTGTTCTAAACGTACTTTTTAACTCCACGATAGCGTCGCAAACCTCTACTACGATCAACAATGGCTGTTCACATTGACGACATCTCATTTTCAGAGCAGAATATATGTCAACTGCTGCCTCAAAGCCACTCATGTAAGTTCCTGTTGCATATGAACAGTAAATTTTCGTTGATCAACCATATAATCCAGGGCACCTTTCATCATCTCGATAGCCATAAAGTTCGAAACAGATCTGACTTGTTCGTGAGTTCTTGTGCTATGCGTGTCTATCACCCACCACCTCAACTTGCCCCTACAGATAACATTTTCACACATCCTCATGAACCTCTAAAAATGGGCCCAAACCATCCCAATAACCAGGCAAGCATTTATTTCTGTTGATCTCAGTAAACATGCTTATTCAATTTTTCATTCGAAAGCTTCCTGGCTTTAGTGCTGCCTTTGGTGGATTTGAATCTTGCATGTTCCCCCAGGATCTTGGTCAGGTATGTATCCGAGTCTCGACTTTATGTTTTGAAATAGACTGACATGTTGAGCTACAGAATCAATTTACATACCCGCCCCCTCTCCCTCATCCATCGAGGCCAACCCCTTCGAGGGAGATGTAGCAAATTGACCCCTCACTCATAGATGATGAAAATGAGGATGATGAGGGTGAATTTCAACCCTTGTCCACTTTGCTTGAGCATGGTGCCAGGCCAGCAAAAAAGGTTGCAGGGATTTGTCGCACAAGTCATCTCATCCCAACTGCCAAAGCCAAAGGCAAGGCACATACCATTGACAACACTGCCCTGCTAGCCAGTCGAAAGCGGAAGGCCCCATCTGCACCTCCTGTTACATCTGACTTGTCCAAGAAACACAGTCGTCAACAGGGAGCACCAAATTATAATGAAGATGACATTGATGCCCTCCTTGATGCCTGTGAATCATGCTTGCCTGTTGGTGCGAAGAGTTGGAATTCTGTCGAAGCAGTCTTTGCACAGTGGGCACAGGACAACGAACATTCAGCTCACTCATCAAAATCTCTCAAACTCAAATTCAAGCAAGTAAGTCTTCATTTGTACATTGTTTGACCATTTGTCTAATTTATCATTTCAAGTTTGTTCGAACCACAAAGCCAACAGGGGATGCAGAATGTCCTCCTCATATTGATCAGGCACATTACATTGACAGCTTGATTAACGAGAAAGCTGGGACTCGTGATCTTGATGATGAAGAGCTTGCTGATGAAGTTGTCAAAATCTCGGATGACAACAATGATGCAAAAACCAAACCAACCCACATCAAGCTCGAGGTCCAAGAGCCTCGTCTTGGCCCCACTGCTCGCCATGCAATATCTCCCACCATCTCTCATCCTCCTCGCACATCACACAGTGCAGGAGTTGACCTTCTCACAACCATCTCTGCATCACTTGATCCTTGCCTTCAGGCTGTCCGAGATGAAGAACGCTCTGCACGTGCCATTCAGTCCATGCAGGTCTTGTCTTTGACCACTCAGCTGTGTGATGCACATGGAACCATCAATAAGCTTCATGACAAGCTTGCACAAGTGGAACAAGAATGTGCAGACAGTGAACGCCGTGCTGATCATTTTGAGATGCAGCTCGAAATGACCAAGTTTATGCAGGGTTCTCGCAATCATGGTGGGCACCAGCAGCAAGAGCGTGTTTGTTGTGAGACAGTCTATCGAGATGGTGGCCGCTCCACTATCTGGGTCACACCTGACGAGGATGACTTCAGTCTTGATGACCATGACATTGTCTCACGACATGATATTGAAGAGAAGCGTGCAGGCCATTATACTCATGCTGTCATTCCATGCCACCTACCAATGGCCCCTCATACACCTGCTGCACCTTGTCCATCAGCCACCCCTGGTCCATTCTTGGCACGACTTGATGTCTCATTCACACCATCATCTATCATCATATCTCCTACTCATGGTAGAGAATCAAATGGTCCATTTAATGTCGAGGCCAATGAGATAGATTAGCTAAAGTTATCAAAGTATTCTATGAAATTGAATCCCAACTCAACTGTATTTGTCACATATGATGAAATCGTGCAACTCTGTCATTTCACCACTGTTTGGAAAACAACATATTTTCAAATGTGCCCATACCTCCTCCTGCTCATTTTGAATCCAGATGGGCATGTATACCAAATGAATTTGAGTGATACCAACCTTCTGAGCACAAAAATTGTTCAGACGAACACATGCCTCGAGCAAGTCTCTCCGCTGCTCCAAATGGTTGATATCGAGAGGGATGTGGAGGCGTCCAAATGAACCTTGAAGTGTGCGCATGCCCCATTCAGCTGTCTGACGAAATGACAGGAGTTGTCGGTCGAATGCTAACAGGTTGTCCCTCTCGGTTACATTTGCTGGGAGGTGCTGGCCTGCCTTGATTGGAGCTCTAATATGACCAGCAATCTGGTCAGTTCCTCGCGGGAAGGCAGTGTCTGCCACAAGGTAGTATCCTGATGGTGTCTCCATATGAAGTTTCTCGTAAATGGGCTGTGCGACATGTGAATCATGCCAGCTCCCTGGTGCATTGAGTCAACATTGAATAATATTTCCTACATTAGTGAATGAGTGGGGATGGATTGAAAATAAAAAAGAGAACTGACCATCAGCTGCAAATGCAATGACAGAGCTTACAAAATGATTGTGCAGCCAACCATTATAGGTGGCATTTTCAATCTCTTGGTCATTTGAGGTCTGTACCAGTAAATTGAGTCCATCAAGTGTTCCGAAAGCACCAGTCAACAATAGATGATGTGCTGTGACAAGATAATTCAACTCTTGAAAATCCTCGCCTGCAGGCCACTGGATGATGCCTTTGGGAATGTGTTTGAGTGTGCAAAGGAGTATGGCAAGTGAAAAATTCAGATAGCATAAGACCATGGTTGGGATTAATGCAAAAATCTACATCAGGCTGACTTCACGCATGGTGGAATTGAGCCAATGAAGAACAAGGCCCAAAGCTCCTGCAGAATCAAGTGAATGACGATGAGTCTAAGGAACAGCAGTGACTGGGATATCATCTTGTGGTATAGGTGTGGTGTCCCAAATTGTTGCAAAGCCTGCAGTGAGAAGGTGATCAAATGCCAACACATCAACCCCCATGGTTGTAATGAAAGCTTGGTCATTGCGAGCTAAGTACAGAGCTTGCCAGGGAGTGTTGGCATGGGGATTAGGAAGCAGGTCACCTCAAATAAGGTATGTTCATCTTGCTTTTCGGTATGTGAGGCATTCATGTCGTGATTCTTCGGCTCCTGAAAAAATGATTGCACCAAGTGCAGCTCTCCTGTGCCTTTGAAATTTGTCTTCGTCATCTATCTCATCCTCCACCAACTCAAGCATGTGACGTAGCTGATGTAGATCCATGTCATCATCCATGTTTAGGTTTAGAACATGCAAGTAGAATCTAGATACATTTGGTCTGTGGTTTGGTACATGTTTCTAAATGTTGATTGATGGTGAACCGAATCTCTGACAATAAAGATTTAAAACAAAAAACAGTGTTCTAAATGCTGCAGGAAGTCACCCATTCACATAATACAACACCCAATCTGGGTCTGCTTCGTGCCATCTGATCATTGGAATCAGAAGCCCTTTGGGTCAGCCAAAAGCAAAACCTGGAATGATGTGTACACCCCATATGACACACTCTGGATCGAGAAATCCATATGCATCCAGATGTCCGTCATCAAAGAATCAATGTGCTGGAGTCTCTTGGCAGCAAAGCCAGCTGGACTCATGTCCCACTTGAACCATCTAACGAACAGAAAATCCATCCATTTCAGTCGGCACCATACTGAATTGGGGGTTTCATGATATTCCACATTCATGTGGAAAATTTTGATCAGCTGGGCATACCAGTAAAGATGAGATTGTTCTTCCTTGTGTGACATGACCATGAGGTCAGCACGAGTGCAGGGGTTAATGGAATCTTGATTGCATCAGAGATTGTACATTGTCTAGTTGATCCGAACAATGCTATGTTTGAATAATTTGTTGTCTGTGATCAGGATAGAGTTCCACTCAGCATCAGTGAAGTCATTCTCATTGCCTTCATATGCAAGACCTTGGACATGTGCATATAAGTGGTCCTTGAGGCAGGGAAGAAAATTCTGTACATTTGTATTAGATACACTGTCTAAAAAATTAATAACAAAATACATACCTTGACTGCCAGATCATCACAGAGCTTACCAAACCATGCCGAGAGGTCATAAGTCATACAAGCAGATTTGGCGATGTGGTAATGTTCTGATGGTGATGTCTGCACCCGCTGACATGAATTGTTGCCATGCTGGGCAGCAAACTGTGCACGAGCATTGATGACCTTTGTACATAGACATTCAATTGTGTCTTGATTAGCAATGCTTGCAGTCATAGTAGCTTTCATTTTAGCAGTGCGCAGGTAGTGTCTTTTAAGACGTCAATGCTCTAATTCACCCTATAACAAAATTAAATATAAGATCAACTTGAATGATGAAATTAATTAACTCACCAGCTAGGTGGTATAATTATCTGTTGTCCCCCTGATCCTGATCGTGTTAGGGTAACTGCCAAGGGCATGAAATTTATAAGTATTGATATTCAATTTTTTTTACCTTTGGGCGAGTGCCTCCCATCACTACAGCTAATGCACCCTGCTTGGCGGCTAGCTGTGCTTGCCAATGACCTCGAGCTGCGTGTTCTTGAGGTAATTCTGTTGTGATGTAAGTTTCACATGTTGTCCGTTGAAACTTGCACACAGACTTGCCAAGGATGACTGTTGCTGAGTCAAAAAAATTTAGCATGTCCTCAGTGTGCAGACGGAGCTTGGCATAAGCTTGCAATGTGGCAAGGTCAAACAAAAGGTTCAGGGTTATGCTGTTGTTGTCTGGATCTAACAGTAGATCCTTGAAGACTGGTGGAGTGGGCTCTGCTATTGCATACGCTGGACTCGACAAACTGATGATGTGTGCTACCGACGCCGAAACCTTGCCTAAACCCCACAACTCTGCTCTAAACACTGCCAAACAGCTCAGCCACCTGACCTCCTGCCTAGGGGTCCCCTACTCCACGTGCCCCCCTTAAAAACAGTGACGACCGCATCGCAGACCCTTGCTTCTCCTATCCTTTGTCATCTTTGTCATCTTTGTCATCATAGTCTTCTTCTTATCCTTCTTTTCCGTCATCTCCTCACCTTCTTTGATGCGGTTGGTCTTCTTCTTCCATTTGCTGTTCCTCTTCGTTCTGATTGTTTTCTTGTCTTCCATCTTCCTCTTCCTGTTCTTCCTGCGTTTCTCTCTCCCTCTGCTCTTTGTCCAGTTTTGTGCCCTCTCTTGGTATGAACCCCCTTAGCCTTTGTGCGTGGAACTCGCCCGCCAATGGTTCGCCTTGTGTGGTCTCTAAACGGTACGAGTTGCGTAGTCTTTCTGTGACGCGATGTGGAGGTGACCATTTTGGCAAAAGTTTGCGTTTCACCTCTAATGTATTGTGTGTGCCACTGTAATAGAATTGAACAAGCTGCCCTTTCGTGAAGATAACCTCCCTTGGTGAACGCAATAATACATGTTTGTCAAATGCTGCTTTCCTCTTTATCGCATGTTGTACTGTGGCTTCATACCCGTCTAGGTGTTGCTGTGCTACGTACGCCATGTGAATATTCGTGTCCGATATTCGCAATGCTGATGTACAGTTAGCTATGTCTGTCCTTGGAGTATTAATCACTTGTCCTAGTAAAAGCTCTTTCGGAGAGAACTTCAGAGCTGGAAGAATTCGATAGTTCAATGCTGTGACTGCTTCTTCGAGGTGCTTCGGCCAGCTGTTCGGTAAGTTGTCCCACGATATTGCTTCATATTTGTCTTCACCTAAGTTCGGGGCACATAGGTGTTTGAGCACGTGCAATAGGATCTTGTTCATGCCTTCTACGAGTCCGTTAATCCAAGGTGAGTATGCTGCTACTACATGTGTTTTGCATGGCCACTTAGCACAGCATTCTTGAACTTTGGTATTGTCAAAGTGTTTTCCCCTGTCGCTCATGAACGTCTCCAACAATGTGAAGTTCTGGAAAATTTGCAATAAGCTGTCTACCGTTGTGCATGCTGTTCCTGAGGATTTGTATTTGAAGACCCATACATGTTGCGAGAAGGTGTCTAAGTAGATGCCTAAGGTATGGTATCCTTGGGCTTTAGGAAGTGTTAGGTAGTTGCCGACGAGTAGTTCGAAAGGGTGTCTGCAGGTGATAGGTTCCAACAGTGAGTGCAAATGTTGCGATCCAAAGTTTTTACACTTAGTGCAGTTCAATATAGCATCCATAATTGATGCATCAAGCTTGGGACTGCATATTCGATCAGTGAGTGCTATCTTAATGGTGTCTCGTCCCCAATGTCCCATCTGCTCATGTTGCTTTGCTGCTAGTTGCCTTGCTTCTTCCTGTGAGACACATTCTGTTCTACTTCGAGCTCAGACTGCTGTTCCTCCTCTCAATCTCCATAGTTTTCCATCTTCGATCAAGTATTCTGATGCTCGGTGGTGTGCTCGTTTGCGGTCTCTCAATGGCTTGTTTGAATTGATTTGCGCTAACGATTCCACGACTTCTAGAAAGATAGATTCATTAGCAAAGCGTTCCATGAGGCTTTTTACCGTATGTTCATCTATCGTTGAGGTTAGTAATATATCATTGACCAAACCTTTCTCCGCTTCCCAGTCTTCGCTGACTGTCCATGTGCTCCCGTCTTGTAGTCCTGCATCACGAGGCTGCCCTTCCCATTGCCTGCTGAGGCCATCCGCTATGACATTCAACTTACCTGGTACATGGCATACATCTGTTATCCTGTGTGCTAGAATACCATCTCTCCAATGAGCGTGTGCGGCATGGAGCTGATCACTTAGCAAAACGTCCTTTAGCGCTTGACAGTCCATCTCGATCTCGACTGGAAAACCCCAGATGATATCTGAGAACTTATCCAGCCCGAATTTCAGTGCTGCAAACTCTAATATGAAAGGTTTGTACTTTTGCTCTATTGTTGACGTTCATTTTGATGCAAATGCTATAGGTAGCAGGCGTTCTATCCACTTCCCTGATGGCCTCTGTATGCATGTCCGTTGCGATAGTACCGCTGCTAGTCCTTCTTGACAACTGTCGGATGTAACAACGAAAGGTGATCCATCATACTTTGGTGCCTGTAGGATGGGACGAGTTACTAATGCAGCTTTTAGGTCTAAGAACGCTTTAGTATGCTCCTGGTTCCATCGGTTGTCCAGTTTGTGGTTCCTTAGTATGCGTCGGTATGTGTTCTTGGTATATGGGTGTGTCAGTGGTGCATCTTTGACTAAGTTGCGCAGTGGTCCTTCTTGTTTTGCGTACCCTAGAACTAGATCCCTAAAATGACTGGTGAGTCCTAAAAATGATTCTAAGTTGAGTGCATCTGCTGGCCTTTCCCAGTTTACGATAGCTGTTAGTTTCTCTAGGTCCAGCTGTACTCCTTGTGGCCCTACTGTCGCTCCTGCAAATGTCGTTTCCATCATGAAGAGACGACACTTTGTAGGTGATAGTGACAATTTTTGCTCTCTACAATGCTGAAAGATATGTTCTAGTTTCTCAAACATTTCGTTGAACGTGTCGCCTGCGCTACCCCGTCATCCATGAAGATTTCCATAGTTGCATCTGCAATTAAGTCGTGTAGATGTGCTGCTGTCATTTCACAAAATGTAGTGGGTGCTCTGGTGAGTCCCATTGGCATACATTTATACCAAAAATAACCTTGTCCTTCTACATAGAAAGCTGTGTATGGTCTTGACTCTTCTGGAACCTCAACAGCGTAGAATCCAGATGCAAAATCAAATACTGACACGTACTTGTGTCCACTTAGTCGCAGTTGCTTGGCTTGTATGTCTCCTTGTGGCATTGGCACTATAATGGTATGTCTGTTAACTTCATTAAAGTTTTGACAGATCCTCCACTTTTGAGGTTTGTTCTCTTGTGCCACTATAGGCGCCTCCTGAAGTTCGCGTTCCGGTAACATGAATGCTGGTGGTTGTCCATGTTGCACGTACTGTTCATTGACTTTGCATTGTAGCTCCTCCAAGGTGAGTCCCCCTTGTTCATGTGCTTTTTGTGCTAATACCATGGTAGTGCAACATTTAACCTTTTCTGCTGGTGCCTTTTTGATAATTCCTGTGGCCAACATCTCGTCGATCCTCCCATGCAAGAACTGTGCTTGTGGTGGTGTAAGGGCTCTTTGCCGAATGCGCAGATTGAATGTTGCGTTCTCTGGTATGTTCAGTCGGTGCTGGGCCCCTGGGACTGGTAAGACTTCCGCAAGTGAACATGCGAATATGTCTGAATATTTTGCTACTAGATCTTCCACTTGTTTGCGTTCTTCTTCATTGAGTACTTCGCCATACTGTACTGCCTTCACAATGTACGCAACTCGCTTCGGGTTCGCTGAGTTTGTTGTTCTAGTGAATACTGCCGCTTCATCGTTTGATATGACGTGTACTGAAGTACTTGTTTCTAGACTTGGGTTCTGATCAGTACAGATTTCCGAATGCGCATTATGGTTTTGTGGTTGGACTTCTCTTGTAAGACTATGTTTCTCTTCCTTCATCTCGTCTCTCCCTTGATTCTGGTTGTAGATTATTGTTGAGCTGCCTTCTCCCATTATGTGCACCACATCGGTTTTGTACTCATGTATTGCTCGGAATGCTTGCAGTAACAACTTCCCAAGCAGGAACTCCCATCCGCCTCCACTTTCAAATACTTCAAACTCTCCTTCTGTCTTGATTCCACCTATCGTGACTTCTCCTTTCCACGATGCTTTGGAGGGTATTACTGTGCCGTTCACCATGCGTAATCTCTTTAGCGATGTTCCCCATCCTCTTAATCGACTTTTCACTTGCTCGAATGCTGTTGCGCACATGGTGTTGACCATAGTGCCTTCGTCGAAAAGTGCCTTGACTCGTATTGCTTCTCCTTGCTTCCCTTTGAGTGAGACATACTGCAAGAACAGTTGGCAATTGTGGTGAGTCTCGTCATCATCCGTCGAATACAATTCAACAATATCATATTGTTCACTAGAACAGGGTTGCATAGCAACATATTCTTTATGATTGGAGTGTTCGACGGAGGTGTAGCACTTGTCCTCGCATGTCTCCTCTTGGCATGTGAGGACGGTTTGTTCCTTATACTGAGGTACTCTCTGCGTTAGGGTCGTTTGGTTGTCCTCTACACCAATGACCCTTGGCCTTTTCCCTGCTCTGCGACTTCTGGGGTGAAAATCTCCTCAAGCACATAGTTGACTTGTACTGCCGTCGCCCTGTTGTATGTTCCGAGGATTTGGGTGCAGATGCCTTGCCAAATTGTCTCATTCTTCAGTAGTTGTGCGTCTGGCGGTAACTGACATGCTGGACTGATGTGTCCATGTGTTCCACACCGGAAACACTCTCCTGAGCAGATTTGTGCTGTGCCCGCCGGTGTTAGGGGAAATGGGGTATTCTCGCTGCACCTTGTACCTTCTCCCCACCTCACTGCCCACTGCCTTCGCTACTCATTGTAGGCCGCATGGCCTGCATCTGTGTCTGTCTGGTGTGGTATTTCATTGACACGTGCTTGTAGGTTGTCGCGTCCTTCTTGTGTAGGTGCACTGCGCAATACTCGTTGACCGTTCTGACTCTGGTTGGCTGGTGTATAGCATACTTGTCTTCTGGTGACCTGCCCTTGTTGCATCATAGGGTTTCCTCTCATCTGTGGCATCGTTGTGCTCATCCCTCGTGTGGGGGCACTTGCCCCGAGTGTTGCTTGCTGCATTTGCAAGCGCAAAACTTCCACTGGGTCATGTTGACGGCTCTCTAAGCATGCGATACGAACGTTCTGCGCTCTTTCTGCTTCCTTTTTCTCCTTTTCTTGCTTCACTTTGTCCTGCAGTATGTCGACATTGACATCCTTGATCTCATTGAGGAATGTGTTCCAATCAGGTGGTGCTGGTGTCATCAAATCTCGGAGAACCCTTGGGAGGGTGTCTCGGATGGGGTGAATGAGAACTGGTGCATTAGTTACTCCTGCATCCTGCACCAGCGTCTTGAGCTGATTATGGAAATGGATATGCGATCATGTCATGACTTCTGCTAGCGTGATGTATTCTCCAACTTCCTCCTCTTTCAGCCTTAACGCTAGTAATTCTTTCTAGTATTCCAACGTGGTTTTTCCTGCTACTGCTATCGTCGGCCACTTCGTTTTGAAGGCTGCTTTCACTGTGGTCCATGTACCCTTGTGTTGTGCATCAAGGTTCATCCACCAGTGATCGGCTTGTGAGCCCACTGAGATTAGTGTGCTGAATAATGCAACCTTCATCGCCTCATCTGTGATCCTGTTGATAAGGAAATATGCCTCGGTACTTCTCATGAAATTTTGCACATTTTCACTCTCTTTTCCATGAAATAGAGCTGGTAACGGTCCGCTAGCCATGACATTTATTGGTGTTGGACGTAGTTGGGCTAGTGCTGGGGCTGCAGGGATAGTAGCCTTCGTGGCTCTGGGTTTTGCTTGTATGAAGCTAGGGAATGGTCTTCTCTCTCTGGGGGGACTAGGTTGTTGTTCATGTGGGAAAGGGAGCTGTTCTAATGCTACGATGCTTGTGTGTGCTGGGCTTTGGGGTTGTTGCTCCGAGAAGAGAATTGTGGATGGGTCTGGTGCTCCCGCTAAGGATTCCTTATCGTCTTCTTCGTCGTTTGCTAGCTGCTGTGCTACCTCATATTCTGACTCCTCAGCTTGTTCTTGTAGCAGTTCCAACGCGCGATGGTTGGTTTCTGGAGTGTCAAGTGGAGATGAGTCTGACGATGGAAATGTGCTGTCTGAGAGGTCTGCTTCGCTGGCATTTTTCTTGATAAAATGACCTTTCTTGTCCCTCTTTGGGAGTTTCTTCGGTTGAGAATGCAGTTTGATTACTGTTGAGTTGCGTTGGAAAAAATTGAGTGTATTCTTTATAAAGAGAAGAAAAAAAAAGGCTATGCTTTCATGCGGTTTCCTCGTGTTCCAACACAAGGCTTGATACTTGTTCTGGGTTGGTTCTATACTCAGCTCTGGCTCTGTAACTCTGGGCTCTGCTCTTGACTCTGCTCTGGGCTCTGAAAAACTCGAAGGAACGGTAGTGACTCTATGAGAGGATCTTGCTCTGTTCACCAGTTGGAGTGGGCTCTGCTATTGCATATGCTGGACTCGACAAACTGATGATGTGTGCTACCGACGCTGAAACCTTGCCTAAACCCCACGACTCTGCTCTAAACACCGCCAAACAGCTCAGCCACCTGACCTCCTGCCTAGGGGTCCCCTACTCCACTGGGATGGCACACTGAAATTAAATTTGAGATTAATGATTAAAAGAAGTTCACAAAGATCATAGATACTCACCTGCAATAGATCTTCAAAGTCTCATGCTGCAAGACATTTCATTGCAGAGGCATTCCTGTGGAAGTGCTGGATTGTTCCTCTCCCAAATGTTGGAACACAACAGTACCTGTTGTAGATAGTCCTGTAGTCAGTAATGATTAATATATTAAAAACACATACCTCCAATTTAGATTCTTTACTACATTACCTCTGGCTGCATGTGCAATGTGCATCAAATGTGTGAAGATGGCCTTCCACACACTGAGCTCAAAGTCATGCAGCATGTCCACCACAAGCATCAAGAAAAAATTAAATCCAAAGGTGAAAAAATGATTGGAAAATGTATTCTAGATTTCATTAGCCACAATTTGAATATAACATATGATCAAGTACTTACACATGTAGGCACAAGTGACTCAGAATTAAGAATTGATTTAACATGCTTACCATCAACTGGTGCACTGCATTGGAAGATCAGCATCCATGCATGATTGATCTTCTTATGTTGGGCTTGATCATTGACATGCTGAAGGGCCAAGCGATCATGCATGTCACCCTCTGTTCCCATCTCAGATACATCTGCTTTCTTGATCAGGCAGTGTGGGCACAGACATTCACCAAGGAATTTAATTCCTGCAAGTAAGATCCTGATATAACATCAATTGAAGAAGTGCGAGAACTGAATGAAAAACATACTTTTCAGGATAATCTGCTAAATAATTAAAAAAATGCAGAAACACTCTGCAAGTGATTCCATCTCCACAACAGTTCACGATCCCATGCTCATAAGCATGCATGAAGTCTTCATCAAGAAGAAGCCTCCATATTGCTTGCATAAGCTCATGCTTGCAATGCATATAAACCTCTGAAGAAGATGCATCCTCAAAGAAACCAAAATATGAATCTTGAAAATCATCTGGAAGCTTGAGATTTGTCAATAGAAGTTAATTAATTTAAGCAAATTCAAAGACTTACTGTAGGAATGTACACAACATGATGACATGCAGAAGCTGTAGGCTTTCCATGTGTATATTTAGATTCATTTCAAAAAAAAAAAAAACATAAAATGGCCAGAGGGACACATCACCAAAATGTGAAAGGTGTGTTAAGTCGGAATACATCATAAGCGATGTGACCATGTGTTCGAGATTGTCATCTGGTTGGCAGGGAAGGGAGTTGACCTCAATGTAGGCCTCCATCATTGCAGGTGAAGCATATGCCTCTGAATAGACTTTGATGCTCCATTCTTCTAAGACTTTCCACATATGAGAAAATGGCGTCATATAGAACGTCATCGCCACACCATCTTCAATTACTTCCTTGATGATATCAATCAATGATTGATGGTGCACACCTTTAATTTCCAGCTCAGGGGCATCACCTTCTGATGGCCACTTCATTTGTTCTTTTGGGAGGCAGATATGAACAGATGACTCTTTCCACCCATTCCTCACACTAAAAGGATTTGAATGATCTTCAAGGTACTGTGCAATCAATTTCTTTTCTCGGTTAGGATTAAAAACTCTGACATCCCTTCGATCGTGAGTGTTGTTGTCAAGGAAAGTGGTAAGTCACTGCATAGCAGCATCAGAAATAAGGTTCAAGCTAGAGTATTGCCAGCACATCAGCAAGCCAGCAGTTGGACTACTGAATGCTGAGTAAAGGTTTTTGGGAGTGATAGAAATAGGGAGGGGGGGACCAGTGTGCAGACAAGATAGAGTATTGTTGGGACCCTCATCAGTCTCTGTTTGCAACATTGGTGTGTCACATAGGATATTGAGGGGAGACCACAGTAACAGAGTGGGATGAGTAACATAGATTCTGTATAATCTCATTGAATCTGGATCTGTTTGGAATGGAATTAGCTCATTCTCAGTGTGAATATCTTCTTCAGGCATAATCTCATATCTCAAGCCATGTCATTGCCAGGAATGAAGTCGGCATATCATTGGGGCATGTGAATAACACATCCCAAATGATTGGAGTGCACGGCTGCGGTAGGGGGTGGGGAATGTGCAGGGGATCACTGAGATGGTCCAGGAATATTTTCATCCTGTGAGTTAAGTCAAATCTCAGTCATGAATGTTGAAAATCACAATGTGCCTGAATATGCCAATCTCCTGCACCCATATCGCCCATATCTTGGGGGTGGATCTGGCAGAATATCATTGCCATCCTCATTCTCGAGTGGAAACTCTTGGTTGTTGATTTTTCTCCTCTTACTTTTGCAGCTTCTCTCAGTGTGCCAGTAAGATTTGCTGACTGTTTACTGAAATCTTGGTGAGTCTTGCACAGTGTCTCATGTGCACTTAAGCACTTCCTGCTGCTGAAAGCCTTCCCGCACCCAAAGCAAGTGAGTTCATCCATGGACAGAGTATGGGAGGGTGGCAGGAGCGTCAGACAGAAAATGGGAGGAAGGTATTCAGATTTCAATTGCATATATACTAGTATACAAGCAATACTACAACTATAGATAGCTATGTCAATACCAGAAGTTAGGCTTAGCAGAATGTACTCAGAAGGGCGGCATTAGAGCATCCTGCTGCTCAATTCCCCCAACTTGATCCTCCAACCAAGTTATATCTTGGTGATACAGCCACCCCAATTGCTGCACTGCAGGCCAAGGTAAACGAAGCTTGATTGACAATAGTCATATAGGCTACATGAGAAACATGGACCTTCAGCTCATCTGCCTCGTAGATGATGGTGGTCTGACAGGTAGGATAAGATCAAGATTTCGATAAGCAAGAGAGAAGTATTTACCTCGTTTGAGTGTCAGCACTAGAAGCAGGTGTCTGTACCTAGGCACACCAAGAACAATTTGTTTAGCAGAGAATACCTTCACATCAACAATGTCACAGCAGACTGAGACAACTGAGATGTAGAGGAAGGGATAGCTGACAAGGGGGGTTGCTGCAGCATGCAGTTCTTGATTCTCTCATGATGGCTGACTGCATGAGGGCACTCTCCCCTGGCAACACCCTTGGTGAACAAGCCTTAGCTGCTGTTTTCTCTAAGGAGGAGTTTGCAGCACTAGCCAATGTCTTTGCCATCATGCCTGATAACTTAGAGCATAAATTTCTGGACAATCCTTCCACCTATGCCAAAGCCATGGCATCAGAACAGGCATTCAACTAGACATCTGCACTACGAGACGAATTTGACTCTCTACAAGACCTTGGTGTCTACAAGCTCATCCCACACTCAGCAGTCCCTCCTGGTTGCAAGATTATGTGAGGATGCCCCATGTTCAAACTTAAGCGTGACCAGCATGATAACACTGCTCACTTCAAAGCATGGTATGTTTGTCGGGGTTATTCCACTGTCTGGGGACAGGATTATACCAAGACATCGACTCCAACTGCTCGTCTCAAGTCTTTTCATATTCTAACCCACCTTGGCGCTACCCTAGATTGGGAAATCAATCAAATTGATATTAAAATGGCATTCCTACATGGCCTGCTCAACTCCAATGAGGTGTGCTACATGCACCAACATGAAGGATTCCTCAAGCCAGGCAAGGAGGACCGGCTCTGGGAACTATAGAAGGGTCTCTATGGTATGAAGCAAGGTGGCTTAGTCTGGAATCGCACTATGAATGATGTCATGCTGTCCTGGGGTTTCACATGTCTCAAGTGTGAGCATTGCATATATTACCACAAAATGAAACAAGGCATTCTCCTCATCACTATACATGTTGATAATTTCCTCACTGTTGGTAGCAACAAGGCCATCATTGCTGACTTTAAATTGCAGCTCCATACTAAATGATCCATTTCAGACCTAGGTGACATGTGCTTCTGCCTTGGCATAGTAATAGATTGTGATTGTTCCAACTGCACTATAGCCCTCTCCCAAACAGCACTTATCGACCATATCGTCTCTCAATTCAGGTTAGCTGACACTGTGCCCATTTCAACACCCATGGAGACTGGTCTGCACCTCTCACAATGCACACACTCACCTTCAACCAATGCACAATGTGAACTTATGTCCCATACACCTTATTGATCTCTCATCGGCTCTCTCATGTACCTGGCCATAGGAACACATCCTGACATAGCGCACACCATACAACAACTTTGCCACCATCTTGACTGCTATGGCCCCGTCCACTGGGAGGCTGTAAAATGTGTCACACGATACCTTAAAGGTACCTGCACCATGTGTCTCATCCTTGGTGGTGAGCACCCAGCATGTCTACTTGGCTTTACCGATAGCGATTTTGCTAATTGCCCTGATACCCAATGATCCGTCTCTAGGTATTGTTTCACTCTCAGAAGCGGTATGGTCACATGGAGCACTAGACAACAGAAAACCATCTCTTTGTCTACCTGCGAAGCTGAATATGTTACAGCATCAGATGCTTCCAAGGAACTCACATGGCTTCATACCCTTCTTCTCAAACTTAACTTCACTCAGCCATCCGCTACTCCACTTCTCTGTGACAACACCAGCAGCATGACCCTCTCCAAGGATGCTTCATATCATTCAAAAATCAAATATATTGATATCGCTGTGCATTCCATTCACAAATGAGTTGCCTGAGGCCAATTGAAACTTTCTTATGTTAAATCACTTAATAATACCGCCGACATCTTTACCAAAGCCCTTCCTTGCAAGGATTTTGAACGTCTATGTGTTTGTTTGGGTCTCCAGTGATGAAATCGAGGAGGAGTGTTGATGCTATGCATGCCGATGTGACAAGTGGAGTTAACATTTGGAATTCAAACCATAATACTTATAGTCGATTCATCTTCTCACCTTCCCTCAGTTTGTTCCAACACAGCTGAGGGTAAGCCTTTCTAATATTCAGTTCACCACTAGATACTGACTATGGCTTTTAGCTCATGCAGTATCTAGGTAATTAATATACAGTGGCTCAAAAAAGTGTCTCAATGTTTATATATTTTCATGTAATTGCTTCAGTGTGAGTCAGGATGTAGGAATATGACTAAGCTGTTGAGACATGCTTTGTAGCCCTGCTTCCCAGCTTCATTTTGGCTCCCCATAGTGTGGGAATCTGATGCGACTGTGTGACAATATGGCCTATTTGATTTGTTGACTCATTGAGACACTTCTTTGACTTTGAATTTAACCAATACAATCCCTATAATTCTAGTACTTTGTGTGACTTTCTTTTGTTCTATTCACTTCTACCACTCTTCTAGACATATTCTCCATCAATTTAGAGTATATCACCATAGCAATATTATCACACTCCATTGTAACACTGTCCCACTATTAAAATAGCCCCTATAGTAGATTTTAACACACTACAAGCAATTTTTTGAGTGACACCCAAGGATATTCAATAGGATTAATATCTTAAATATGTGCTGGACATGATAGAATAATAATATCATGGTCTTTAAGTCATTTGATAGCCAACTTAGAAGATTGTTCTATATGACTTAAGATCTCTTGTGTATTATATTTTAATTATGCAGGTTGCTAATGCAACCAAGGCCACAAAATCAATTCTTTCTATCATATCTATAATCATCTCCACTCAAGTAGTCTGTAAAACTCTCAAGACAGCTAATCTCAATGCTATAACCAAGAAAAATACTCTTCTGTCGCTAACCAATATTAAGAGACAATAAGATATGGCTTCCAAGCATATATACTAGGCTGCTTATGTCTGAAAGACACCCAATGATTGTTTACTAAGGTTGAAATATATAGAATGAGATTAGATGGCCAGGTATTTGTATTGAAAATGATAGAAATCTATTAAGATACAGAAGAGTCAAACAAACATGCAAGTTTGAAGGTGAAAACTTGATGATAGGAGGCTATATGAGATGAAATAGACTGGGAATCTATATGATGCAGAAAGGAGGATCATTGTAGAGTAGTAAACCTCAATTTAACAGGAGTATCTGCTGAGAAGCAAGTAGGAGTCATAGGTTAATAAAGAAGATACTATTGTGTGACAGAATAAGAACCCTATATAGACTTCTAAATTGGCCACCAATAGCTTAAAGACCATGATATTATTATTCTATCATGTCCAGCACATATTTAAGATATTAATCCTATTGAATATCCTTGGGTGTCACTCAAAAAATTGCTTGTAGTGTGTTAAAATCTACTATAGGGGCTATTTTAATAGTGGGACAGTGTTACAATGGAGTGTGATAATATTGCTATGGTGATATACTCTAAATTGATGGAGAATATGTCTAGAAGAGTGGTAGAAGTGAATAGAACAAAAGAAAGTCACACAAAGTACTAGAATTATAGGGATTGTATTGGTTAAATTCAAAGTCAAAGAAGTGTCTCAATGAGTCAACAAATCAAATAGGCCATATTGTCACACAGTCGCATCAGATTCCCACACTATGGGGAGCCAAAATGAAGCTGGGAAGCAGGGCTACAAAGCATGTCTCAACAGCTTAGTCATATTCCCACACCCTGACTCACACTGAAGCAATTACATGAAAATATATAAACATTAAGACACTTTTTTGAGCCACTGTAGTTTGTTCCAACACAGCTGAGGCTCACGCAGTATCTAGCATCAAAAGCCTGTGATTAAATGTATCCTTGGTGCACTTTGTATTGTCTGTACAGTGTGTGTTGTCTGTACAGCCTGTAATGAAATGTACAGATTGTAGGAGCATGTGACAGCATTGTAAAGGGGAGACTTCCTTGTGTAACTGTAATGTCTGTACAATAATGTACAATCTTGTACAGTATTGTACAGGTGCCCCCTAGTTTGCTTATGTGCAGTAAGAATAGTATTTGGATCAGCATTGTTGCCTGGTTTTCCATAATAAACAGGTGTACTGCTTGGTGCAGAGGAGCATTTGCATTTGTACAGCACTTGATAACATTGTTTGGTAGCTTATTGTTGCGCCCCTGGATTTGAGCACCTGACAAGTTATCAGCATCACTGCAATGTTTGCATTTCCAGTAGTAATGATTTGAGCTGTTCTCAACTCATTCCAGGAGCTTGAAATTGTCATTGATCAGTGATGGGAGGGGGCATCCTCCAGCATGCACCATCTTACTTTAGAGACATAAGTTTTCATGTTTTGTTGAATTCAATCAGATCTGAATTACATCTCCAAGAGTTTTGGATACCCTGGAGTTCTGCCAACAACACTATCCACAGAACCCCTCTCTACTCCGTAGAGTCGGGGATCTTTGTCAGACTGGGGTCAAATGCCTGATGTTGAGGTTGGCTAACAAATAACAAGGGACTTACATACAACATGAATGTTATACAATGATATACTACGAGATTAGTATGGATGAAGAAACCTCCGAGCGCGGCAGTCTGCAGGAGGATGTAGGCTACATGTGATTGATTTCGTATGGGTGTCGAACGAGTTCGTCATATAAATCTACAGGGAGATCGCGAACAAGGGTTACTGCAATGCCTATGACTGGGACTGCCTCGAGAGGTGGGAATGTTCGCAGTAAGCGCATGGGACTAAAATCAAGATAAGCATGGAATGCGCGACTACAAAAATATTAATACAACCTTGATGATACCATCACTTCATCTCGCATGAGAAGCAGCTGGGCAATGACACATAGAACATTGAGATGTACGCCAAATGCAAGAAGAAAATCCCAGAGTTGAAGCACTTGGTCAAGAGGTGGTGTGCATGCGCAGAGTGTCAGAACGGCTACGAAACAATGTTCATCGACATATCGATCGAATGGTTATGATTGAAGCACGTACATGGAAATGCGTAGATCTCAGCCGAAAGATTTTTCATTCGCAAATATGCAAACAGTTCGGGGTCCACTATCTTCAAACATCTATCCAGTAGCTATAGGATATTTAGCCACACGCCGAAGAAACTGCAAAACTGCCACCTTGAGACCACGATGCACTCCTTCTAGCGTGGGTTGAACATATAGTGGGCAGCACTCTTCAATGAACTTGGCAAAACAGAAGAAAGCTTCCAATTCTGAAGGCATGGTATACAGAAACGGCGCAGCCAGTACGTTCATCCCTTGGACGTACGTAAAGCCGAGTTGCTGAGTTTCTTGCCTGTCTACAGGGGCCAATCACCCTTCCGTTGCCTCACATTGAGGCAGTAGAACTCACCATGATTGCGCCACACAAAAGCATCCAACAGACGGACGAGCATATCTTCTCGTACCCGTTCCTTAAAGCCTCTATCTGTTGCCAGAGTCCTATAGGAAGCATTGACACAACAATTGCTATCGGGCGCTTGTGACGTACCTGAATGTATCATTCCTTATTTTCTCCCGAACCTCACAAGGACCGCGAGCGACGTATTCTAGGAATGTGCATGCTGAAACGTCATCAACGCGCAGTAGAATTTTCCATATCCGAGGCCGGAGAGTAGGGTCCTATAACAAAATCATTTGGCATAGCTCATGTTCAAGAATCTTGGAAACATACAACCGCTGAAGGTATGCCCTCGACCAGGATCATCCGTCGCAATTTCTTTGTTCCTTCATCGACATCACTAGAGCGTTTTGATTTTGATGACCTGGGCTGATTAAGGATCTTATTAAATGAATGTGCAGTCGCTGCCGATGATTGTGGCGAGGAGGAGGCCATGTTGATTTTTGTTTACCTGTTCACGTGCTCATCCCTATGTCGCGACTGCCATATATGATACAAGCGCATGCTCGACCACAGTGGCTGTGGCACCGCGTCCATCTTACTCCGTACTCAGAAACTCAGATGGATGTGACATTCATCAATTCTGGCGCTCTAAGCCGCGCTCACTACTCTTTGGTGCGCAAAGTGGAGTCTGCGCAATCCCCGCAAGCAGCAGACCAGATCCACCTAAGCGAAATTGATGGCATTAGACGCCACTTTGCTGTTGGAGGCATATCGCTCGTGCGTAAGCAGCGGCATTTTTGAAATACATTTGAGTAGACGTGGCGTGCAGAAAGAATGCAGGGAGAAGCTGATCATGCTTCTTTACTGTTCCATGAATCTGACACACGTTAATCCTGGCGGGCTCGCATTTGCTTTGCCACAAGCTGTCAATCTGGCCGAGATGGGGGAAACGTTGCTTGACAAGCAAATTGGTATGGTGCTTATTATTCTTGGATCCTGGATCTGCCTCAATAATAAATAAATAGGCTTAGTCTTTTGCACTGAAGTTATGCCGCCGAACCATGAGTTACAGCTCATGTTGGTCAATACCATTCGCAAGGTCAATATGCTCGTGGTCATGCAAGTATAGTTCTGATTCCTTTCAAGGATCTAGAAAGCTCGTCCACAGCGCGTGTTTGCCTCGCACTCAGCACCTTAATTCAAATGCCGAATGATGAAGTGATACCCGCAGTTCAATCGCATTTGCAGTCCCTATTCATGCACAAGTCGTTAGTTTAAGACATCTGTGATCGTTGGTGCACACTGACTATGCAATCAGGATATCAGTCCGTCGTAGAGCTTATTTGGCATATCACTCGCTGCTACGCAATGACCCTTCCCGCTTGACACCACTAGAGGATGCAGTAGTCCTCCGCATCCAACGTACGCTGCCTACCATAGACCCTTGCGCTATGGCAGCAGCCATAAAAGTGCGTGTATCTTGATGGGGTGTAAACGGAAATAACATTGTGCATCTAGCTCAATTCAGTCGATTCCATTAATGATGAAGTTAACGCTCTCCTTCCAGTTGTATGGCAAAGACCCGATCGTCAGTCTCAATCTCTTACGTTATTGGTTCTACGAGCCCTTCGGAAGGCCAAGTACGTGTCGCTAGCTCAACTTCAATTTGACATCTGACGGGTGAGCAGGCTATCAATGCCAAACGTTGGTATTGTACTTGACATTATCAAGCGCACATCCGGTCCCCCAGTGCAAGGTAAATTGAGTTGTCGTGCTGTAGGACTTTTGCTGAATCTACCCAGTAGTGCTACTGCGGGAGGCTTTTCTTCTCTTATCATCCGTATCAGCGGAAACTATCCATGAATGCCAAATGCAGCAGTCTCTGTCGCCAGTGGCTTGCATTCGGCACCTATTGACTTCAAAGGATGTAAACGATCAGTACCTGTTTGTTTCGTGTTTAGATTGCCTGAGCCCCACTCATTGGGCAGGCACTCTGCCAGGAACAATAGCAGTCTTAGATGAGTGGGAGGTCCAAAAAGTGATGAAGCTTCTTGATTCACATGACCGGCTTGTCAGAAAGATAGTGAGCGCCCAGAGCTTGTGTCCAGTGGCACTGCGGTACTGATATGGGACGCTTTCAGACCCTGAGGGTCCTACAAGCGGTCGATTCTTCCCTTGTTGAGACATATAGCACGCAGTTGCTTCACAACTTCCCTGCTGGGTTAACTCTATCTGACAAGGGCGAATATGTTTCTCGTCTGCTTGATGTTGGCGAGCTTCAGTATAGAAATGACGGAGAACAGTATGCTAGCTACCTTAAGGACCTCTTTTCCGTTGCAGAGGGTGACACTCAAGGTCGTACGGAGGACATGTCTGTTCTCGAGGTAGGCGTTGAGATGATTCTTACCCACATCCAGGAATGTATGTACAATTATTGCATTGCTGATTTTACGCTGACTGCCCCAGTTGATATTACATCTCGTATATCGTGCGTTACCGCGTTGGCGGTTCCTGTCACAGAGTCAGATGTTCGGATTGGACCGACTCTAATGGTGGTTATTTCCGCTTTGGTTTGTGAATACTGCGGAAAGATAGCAACATCGCCCACGGCATTACTCCAGGGAATGGCTAGCAGACTTGTCTCATATGGTGGTGCGTACAAGGAATGCTTTGAACTAGTGGAATAAATACTCAGGATACAGCAGTTACAGTTCAACATGCATGTCTGCTATCTATGCTTCGGATGTCTGCAGAGTGTGACCAGATTCCCCACACTGTTCCAAAGCTTGTTACCGAAATATCCCAGTTCTCCGGAAAGCGTATTCGGAATGTGAGTCCCGTCGCCGTGCGGATGAAAGCTTCGAGATGACCTGCCCATCAGCGGTGTAACCTGTTCTTGACATATTGTGGTCAAAGGAATGTGCTTAGCGGTATCATTGCTCAAGCAGCCTCGTCTTCGGTAAGGCATCAGTCATTCCTTCTCTCTACTGAGAACAAACCCCAGATTAGCTTCCAGACTTTTTGGTTGCTCTGACGTCTTATGGATCAAATCACAGGCGCCCCAGGGTCTGGTGATTTAAAGTCTCCGTCGGCAGTATGCGGACTTTCGCCGGGCTCGCCCCCGCGAGCTAGCTTATCTCCCAGACAGTTACGTTATGAAGCATACGGCACTCCCCAGGCTGTGCCCAGTCTTAGGCATCTATTAAGCCCGCGCAGAAATGAAAGCACCATTCCAAGCACTGGAAGCAGAACAAGAAGTTCCTCACGCGTAAGTGAACGTGGGATGTCATCTGAACTCGCAAGGACCATCACCCCAGGAGAGTTGACCATTGCTGCCGCGCGGGATCCACTACAAGATCTGCCTGAGGTGGGAATTTCCTGAGTACATGCACGATCTTATGTCTAACTACAATCAGCTTGACCACGTTCGGAAAGCGAACTCACCACCGAATGAAGATTTAGTATGTCTTCTGAGCAATTTGAACGTACTCGTTATATCGGCTAATGCAATTGTGCCACCAGGCATCTCGTGTTGATCTTATATCGCTCGATACTGTCTTCAGCGAAGTGCCTGTGGCATCTCCGAATCCCGTGCCGGACTTCGAGGAAGTTTGGGATGCCATGGAACACTCCAATCTCCGAGGCTGGTGTGAGTCGTCGATGGACAACGTAGTGAGACTTCTACAGAGTTTACAGCACTCCATGAGAGTCATCGCAGGTCGATCAACCACCATTTGAAGGTATGTCTTCCGTTCAAAACCGGCTTTGCAAGATAGAACAATGCTGAGATCTATATTTGTTCCGGTCCGTCTGACAGGGGAGCTCAAAGTCTTGGTTATTGCCTCACCAAATTCACCATTAGTGGAGCCGAAAACAAGGTGCCGCCATTCGTCTCCGGGAGAGTGAAGAAGAAAGCTGCCTGTGGCGGCTCCGATGCGATGATCTTGAGCTTCGAACCACTATCAAGAGACTCTTGGAGGACATATAAGATGCCCTGCTGCTTGTCATACGGGCGATCAGATTGTTTATCAGACATATTTGTTGAGATGTCACGGTGAGAAATAAACTTTTTGAGGTCAGTAAATTTAGGGCCAGATTATCAAGTAATTGAGCAATTTCAGGCGCGTCTGTTGAATCCACAAGAGATTGCAAGTTTCGTGCTGCTCGGAACACTTGACATCGTGCGAGCCGGCAATTGGTCTAAAAATTAACCGATAAGGTCAGCCTCTTGAAGCCGTGGGAACAATTGTGGTTAGATATAACCCGGCCCTCCGAAAAATTTGACTAAGAAATCTTTCCTACAGCCGTAGACCAAGAATCACTTGGGATCGCTTTTTGTACCAATCTATGGTTTTGTATTCACCATTGGTGTACGTCTTCCACGTTCTGGCATGTTGTTGGCTGTCCGTCTAATGTCCATAACTCGCAGCACTCCACGCCTGACTCACACCACCCTCTTCGGACCACTTGCAGTTTCCCTTGTCGACACAGACCGTCCTCCTTAAGCTTGGGGCTGGTCAAGATTTTTGACTTGAAGATCTCTCTCTTCTTCATTCCTCCCAGCTGATGGGATAAATTCATTGTAATCCTTGGAACTAGACGCCTGCTCTGGAACCGGAACAATATCTGTGCATAGAACGAAGGCCTGACTCGAAAGACCACTTCACGATATACCTTACTTTGTAATACTACCGACAATGATCTCATTCAAGCACCCAAACCCTTTCCGCCCCAATAGCCGCCCCACATCACCAAATCCCCCCTCCCGTCCCGAACCTGCCATGGTCCTGGAGAGGACATCCCGACCTCTCACTAAGCTCTCTTTCAGTGGCTTCAAACGATCGTCCTCTTCGATGTCTATCTCCTCCCCCCCTCCAACTCTGCTTGTGCAAGATGGGTCTTACCTACAGGCCCTTAGTCTTAAGCTTAGTGAGGCGGTCTCGAAGGCAATGGTGCAGCCCACTGTTCCAGTGCCTGTTGGCGAGTTGGTTGGAGGCAGACGTCCAATTCCTGCTGGTCGTGGGCGAGCTCTCGGACTTCTAATTGCCTCGTGCGTATTTTCTTTCCATCCATGGGACCATTGTTCATTAAGATCATGTAACCAGTGAGCTTAAAGCATGCCGAAACAATCCCCATTTGCACAAGGCCATCCTTCGTTCACTTCACAGGCCATTGTCTGTCCTACTCAGTAACCTCTCGGCACTCCTTCTCCCCCTCCTTTCCTCGCCAGCATTCCTGTCCTCGCCAGCTCCGACTGTGCAGGCTCCCAATCCCAATGCAACTCAGCTTCATGCACTTGCAGTAGCTAGCTTTGCAGGAGAGCTTCTCGAAACTTTCGATGAAATGAGTTTGGGCTTGGACAATGATGCAAGAGGAGACGGATTAAAGGCAATTCGCGAAGGCCTTGATTCCCTTATAGGACGTGTTGTGAACCCGCTCATTGGAGGCATCAAGTCTGAACTGATGCCTCTCCTGGAGTCTCTGGAGAATCCTGTCGCTGTTACCTGTGCCTAAGACAGCTACAAAAGCTTGTCTTCACCCGTCAATCGTATCGCTACAGGCAATTATGCCTGTGTACGCACGTGCATTGGCGCGGTACACGACAGCTCTTTCTTCGCAGACGACCTTGGCGACTTTCTTGATCTCGATTATTTGGAAGGCACTCGTGGCTGTCGCTAATCGGCCCCAAGTGAAGCCTTCGCCGCCAACGACACCGCTGGGTTTGTCACAGCTCACACCCTTAGCCAAGAGGCAGCATACCACTGCTGGTAATACTTCACCGGCAACTCCGCCCCCTGCACGGTTTGCTCTTAAACTGCCTCCTTCGCGACCATCGTCTCCTCCCGGCATCTCAGTTACTCCGTCAGCGGCTGCTGACATACGTGCGCTCCACGACCTCATGGTTCTCCTTCCACGTCCCCTCGCAGAGTGTGATGCAACACGCGTGGCCCGTGAGGCTGTCGATGAAGCGCTTTCTGATTTAACGGCTCTGGCCACATTGCTTGAAAACATAGACAACCCTTTGTTCAAGGTCGGCAAGTCACGTGAGGCAATTTTGGAGGAGATTGAACAGATTACTGCCGATTTGCCCACTCTCATCGCGTTGCCTGTGCTCCTACGGAGTTACTCCACAACTGAGTTACTATCCATTCCGTCAATCTCCTCTATCATCAATATCTCAGAGGATGAATATAGAAAGAGCTGCTTATCAGGTTTTGGGCGAGCAGAACAATGTAGCAGCATTATCGGACATAGCGTGCTTGACTTCCTACGTGTCCAGGGCGGCCTCCAGAGCCTTGTTGCGCAGTGGCTGGCCAACAGAGTAGATGCCGTTGACCATTGACTGTATGGACCGAACGATCTCCATAGGTACACCTATCTCCTAGCTTGTGAGTTAGTATCTGTCCTTGTGTATCGATCCATTATATCGTCTTTGGATTATTGTTATTCAAATTGGTTAACTAGATTGTTTTCTTTCGTTCGCTTTCACCTTCGCCGCTGTCTCCTGCTGATTTATTCCAAATATTGATGTAGCCCGTGAT